>JAVJIF010020701.1:0-77530 GCA_038442645.1 Agave tequilana
TTACCACCACATCACATTGTTGTTACGCTTACCTCTCCTCCCTTCATTTTACCTTCTCCTCAGCCCTAACCCATGCTTCTGATGCCTTCCCTCATCTCTCTCGCCTCTCAATTCTTGGTACTTTGCCACCACCATCGTCTTTGCTGCTTTTTTCTCGCGCACCTTTCACCGTTCGCCAAACCCCACCGTATGGACACAGACACCGTAACCCACATCGAGCCCGCCTCACTGGCGTCTCCCTTTTCCAGGACATTGACGTCTTTACTCCCCCGATTCGCCGTCGGCTTCACTGTCGCGGGACAGTACGTCCAACTCCGGATCCTATCCTTGGCCAAGCACTCCTTCCTCACGATCGTGTCGCCGCTGGAGCTCGCGATCGCGCGGGGGTAAGTTCGAGTTCCTCGTGAAGAGGATCGCGGGGTAATGGGGAGCGGGTTTGAGATGGGGCAGGTCGATGGGGACAAAACAATGTTGATATTTGAACTGCGTCTGGCATCATGTTAGGGTTTTACAGATTCTTTTTAATGAATTTCGCCCTAATTTGATGGTGTGATGCAATTATCGTGCGGATTATTTTTATGGGAGATTGGATTTTTTTACTTGAATTTAGAGTGTTGATGCTGGTATTTGATCTGCTGTCAGCTTGGTTTGATGAGATGGTAGTAATTTAGAAGAAAAATACTTGTTTGTGTTTGATTTTGGACTTTGCAGCTTTTAATGCATCACAGGAAAGATGGAAAGGTACGAGTAATTTGGTCATATAAATTTAAATAGAGAATATTTCAGAAATCTATTTACATATAGAATGCACAACTAACAGATGATTTTTTTCTCAACTTAAAAGATTTGGGTCGAAATGGAAATATAAAGATTTGGAGGGGTGAATACGGAATTAGCAATGATTTCAGGTGTCGATATGTAAAAGGCCTAACACATCAAAATTGATGTATATTATGTATATATCAATCTAATATAGGATCTTTTTCTTTTGGATATTTTTATAAAAAGATTGCATCTTCCTCACAAATTATCAGAAAAAAGTTTCAATCAAAGACTCGAAAACTTAAAGTGTGATGAGTTTTCGAGCAATGCAAAAATAACTGCAAGAGTGAGTTATTTGCAATTTGACGAGCTTACATGTTTCAATGTTATAAATTTAAGCCTTGACCCGATCTGAGACTGAAAATGACGAAAAGGTCGAGAAAGTCACATTGGTTGCATGCAGTAATCATAAACTGATAAAAGTCATCACTGAATTAGGATTCCTCTAGAAGAAAAGAGACAAATAAATCAAAAGAAGAATGAAGAAAAATTTGGATTTTGTGGTATGAGCATTTCCTCTCTATTAGGCCTTTCGTCGCCGAATTCGATCTGATTCTTTCTCCAAATGCTCTAATTGAGGCTCATTCCAGTCGCATCTCGACGTCGTCTATCGCTTGGTATCAATTTATCTTCCTCGTGTTGCTCAAAATAATTCTAATCAAGCATTGGTTAGGTTTTCATTGTTGTTGGTTGTAAATCTGCTGTGACCATCTTTTGTCGCTTGATCTGTGTGTTTCTTTGAAAGATTCGTTTTAATGTAATCTCTTCATTATGTGAATTTTTTTGATCAAGGTTAGTTTTTACTAATAAATATGTCACATCAAAAAGTCACTTACCAACCATGTGACTTGTATTTAATGCTCTAAGTACCAATCTTCCTAGTTGTGCTTGCATCAAATTATTATATGACAACAAGTCTGTGAGATAGCTTTTTACTGACTGTAGGAGATGAAACTAGAAGGCATTTTAGATTAAATGATCATGGATCAACTATATACGACAAAATTTTTATGGATATAAAACAAAAAAAAAAAAAATTAAATAGCTGAAGATTACATGTAAACCTTAATGAAAAGAATGTGGTGAGGCTCCTAGCTGGGGAATGGGTCGGGATTATCTTTCTTATTGATAAAAAAAAGAAGGTATGGGAGTTTGAGATTATGGAAGAACAAAGATCTAAATGACCTTTTAGATCTACATTATATGGTGTTTATGATCTCAAAGTAAACAAGAGGTAGTAAGAAATGAACTCTTATTAGAAGTGCCCTACTTATATTTCTACAAATTGCTTAGTTAATAATCTTATGCTGAAAGCAGAATGTCACAAAGTCATAAAGATTGTGAAGAACGCAAACTCTTATTTCTCCATCTCTGGTCGCTGTTGCATTGATACGAATAGGCCAGTGCCAACTTTATGTATTTATTTCCAAATTTTATATAGTTGTTTTTAAGCTACTTGATTACCTGACTATTAATAGATGTTTACTTGTTTATATTTGATTCTGGCACTTCTCTTGCACTGCCTCTCCCTTGGACTTGTATCCATTTTCCTGTGAGCATGTAGATTCACAGTGGACGTATACATTGCAACCTGCATCATAGATATGCTGCATGATGTGAACAATAAAAGGACAGGTTTCCAAATTTGCATGCTCAGTTTGTCACAGATTTGTAGTTGTGAGCTTCCTATGATGATTGGTAGGTTGTTTACATGACATATTCACAAGATCCTTACTGTATTTGAAGTTCCCTTGGTAGGTTAGACATCAATACATCAGTATCATTGAAAATACTCTCAAGTTCTGATTCCCAAAATCATCTTAAATATCCATTGGATCTGAAATCGAGTAGTGACATCTGTGTTCGCATGCAGAACTTGAGGCAAGTAGTTTTTCCTTTAATGCTTGTGCCTTTATTCTCTTGCCGCCTCCAGTTGCACGCTTACTTTTGTCCTGCAAGGACTTTGTTTTTATTTTCCTTACTTGCATGTGATGCTAGCAATTTAGAGCTGAGATTTCAGTGCGTACGGAATACTGTTATGCATAAATATTTAGTGTGAGCTTGCTCCAAGGTTAATCAAAAATCTACTCCATCCATTTTAATTGTGCTAGGGGTTTTATTTGTAGGTTGAATCTTACTCCTTTTCAGTATTTATTTAACCCAACACAGCAAACTGTTCAGTCAATGTTGCTACATTGAACTCCTTAAGCTGGTCATTTTAGGAGGACATGCCATATGAGTAACGCATAAGACTCAGGCTCAATGATCTTCCTTAGCCTTGCGGCTACGAGAGGTGGGAGGTCACCATTTTTGCTTGCTTTTCCAACTTTCAGCTTTATGGCTGGCATGTTGATGTTTCAGAATCAAACTTGTTGGGAATCTTGGATCAGTTGAATGATTTGTTTTTTCTTGTCTATATCTTTTGAAAAGCCCCACCCATCATATACTTTCTTTTCCCTTTTTCTGTTATAAGAGATATTCTGCTGATCAGACTTCAGCCTTTTATTTTTTTTATTTTTATAACTTCTCAACCATGCAACTGGCTTAATAGTCTTAAGGCTCATTGTAATGTTCAACATTGTCATATATCTCCCACCAAACCTATTGGCCGTCTAATTATAATAATGATAATGATGATGGTAACCAATTTATCGTAGGGAAATTTGTTCCTTTTCAAGTTAATCTGTATAATGACTTGTTTACATGATTATACTGTTAAATGATTTCCTATTTTCCTTGTGTTTTGCAGGAACAACACTGCCATTCTATTCCATGTCATGTCTACCCACCCTGAATTTTCTACTTAGGACATCAGTTTAGTTGTTTTGACTTCTCTCCGTTCTCTATCTATTCCAGCTTCCAATAATGAGTAGAGATTGGTCGTATGGTGAAGTTCTGAAGGCTGTCTTCCCGCTCCTGGATGGCACCGATCTGACATCGTGCATGCTGGTTTCCCGACAGTGGAGAGACATTGCGAAAGATGATTACCTATGGAAATGCATCTGTGCCAAAAGATGGCCTTCTATCTGCAAGAAACTCCATCCTCTTTAAGCTACCACAAGCTGTTCCTAACTTTCTCCAAGCCTCGCCGTAATCACCCCTCCTCCCCTCAAAGCTATCCTTCAATGACTTGGTATTCTACTTTGACATATGGTCCGAGGAGCAACTAATCTTCTCTGAATCAGTCTCTGGCCCTACCCTTCGATCAGGGATCAAGAATCTGCCACCTGGAGTTTCAGATGTCCTCAAGTCTCACCTTGACAACCCGGATTAACAAGATGATGATGCAGGTGGAGCCGAGGTTTACCATTCCTCTGGGTCGTTCAGTTGCTGTGTCAGTTCTTGTGTGCCGAAAGGACACTGATCAGTTTGCATGCATCCTGAACAAGTCCATGTTTGACTATGTAGATGGAACGGCCTTCAGGGCACTGGCCTACGACTACCTTATCTTCTCGCCTAGCCATCCATTTGTATCAGGAATCAGGGCTTGGGTTTCATTGCTGTTCTTAGCAAACAACAATGATAGTATTAGTGATGTGTTTGCATTGAGATGGATTTCTGTGATGCTGCTAGCTCGGAGAACGAGGTTCTGTGGCTTTTGGACATTCTGGATTGGAAATAGATCAAGTGGCCTTATTGTCTTATTGTAAAAAATTAAAAGAACCCTTGAATAATTTGCGAATGGCAGGGATATTGTAGATTTTGTTGTTCTTGGTCCTTTTCTTTAAATTTATGAATTTGGGCCATATTTGGCCACATTTTTACCCTCCTGTTAATTAATTTTTGTTTCAATGTGTTGGGACTTGTTGGTTGAGTGTATGGATGTTCTACATTGTTCATCTTGTCTCGTGAATCTCTCTTTTAAATTTATGAATTAGGGCCATATTTGGCCACATTTTTACCCTCTTGTTGATTTATGTTTGTTTCAGAGTGTTGTGATTTGTTGGTTGAGTGTATGGATCTACATTGTTCATCTTGTCTCGTGAATCTTTCAGACGTGAGTTAGAAAGATTTTAAATTATCTGTGTTTGAATGGTTATCACTTTGATTTTAAGAGGCTGATCATTTTATAACCATGAATTGAGATTTTTTATAAGTGTAGTAGTCAAAATTATTCACGTTAGGATCAAGACACATGTTCTCGCCGTCAAAAGTTCCCGAAAAACACTCAAAAGAAAAATCTCTGAGCAAGATCTCTGAGCAAGAGAGGTCCAGAATATTCTGGAGACTATTATCATCTTTCGAGATTTTCAAGGAGATTCCTCCCCCCGAAGTTAGTTCTCTCGACTGAACAAGACAATCTCTACAATAGATTTTATCAACTCCCGTTTATATTTGTGGAGTTCATTGTGCCACTAGGTCATTCCATATTTTAAGTATAGTTCACGATCCCTATTTCAACATGAGCAGTTAGAAAAAGCAGCAGATATCACTCCCGCAATCAAGAGCCACAATTCAGATTGTTACGAAAGATCATAACGTGTAGATCGTGCGGTTATTGAATCTGCATGACTCACACCGTCAACAGAAAACCCCGAGTATATAAGACATCTAGAGGGAACAGGGACGGTGACATGATTCTTTAGACAAGAGATATCTAGTTAGAAGAAGAGAGTTGTTCTCTGAAGAATCCACTGTAATCCGTTGAAAATAGTGAATTCTTTCCCTTTTTTCTGTGGTTTTTTTCAAATGGGTTTTCATGTAAACTTTGAGTCTTTGCGATTGTTTCTTCCATCTTTCTTTAGATTCAGATTACAATTTGAAGTGTAGATAAATCTTTTGGGAAATTTATCTCTACACTTTGGTGCTTTTGGAGATCTGAGTCCTCACGCTCGAGATTTCTCCCTCTTCAACCTTCCTCAAACAGCCTCTTTTTGATCAACGATGGCCCGACGCAAGAAAATTATCGGTGGCGCAACTTCCAAGGGAAAGGACAATCAGCTGCCAGAGGTGCAGCCTCCAAACGAATTAACAGTCAACTGTTCGCGGAGGGCATCGCCTCCGCCACTTAGGAGAGGTCGTCTATCGGCACCCAACCTCCACAATAACATGAAGACCAGCTGTTTTAGATGCTCTGAGAGATGGAGTAGATGAAAGAACAATAACAGAAATCAGATCACGAGTGGAAACAGATGATACTCGACCACGATAACATCTTCCGCGAACAGAAAAGAGCTGAAGCTGCTCAACCAACAATTACAGGCTCAAGTCTTTACCCTTCAAAACAAGTCCATGCGAGCAGAGGGGGGCGCCGAGAACGGTGTATCCCCAGATCTTTGTGTCCTCGAGGAGCTGATTCAGAAGCGGATCGTGGAGGCCAAACTTCCCTAGCTCTTGGTTCCGATTACTCGCCTCCACGACTCCCTGCATTTCAAGGACATCCAAGAGCATAAGCTTCTGAAGTTCTCAACTCCCACCTTTAACAATTACACCGGAGTGAGCGATCCGATCCAGCATATTCGCCACTTCAAGACAAGATGATGTTCTACTCTCGAAACAGCTCGGTAATTTGCCTTACATTCCTCTCTAGTCTTGAGGTGCAGAATCACAGTGGTTCTATTCCTTACCGTCCCGTTCTTTCCATAACTTCTCAGAGATCACTGAGGCCTTCCTCATGCAATGTGCTACTCGCCAAGAAAACAAGAATAGCCACCACCGCCTCTCCGTCAAAATGAGGTCAGGACACAGCCTCAAATTTTATTTTACTTCTTTCAAAGCCAGCTCGCTAAAGTCTCTAATTGTGGAGAGGAAGTATCTGCAGTCACGTTTATCAGCGGGTTACAGGTCACTCACCCTTTATACAAGTATCTTCTGAAGCACAATGTCACCAAAATGAGTGAAGCTCTCTCTTGGGCAAAACCATTTATTCAGCTAGAGGAGGCAATGAAGGCTTCATCCAACCCTTCAATAAAGCCTACTGAGGACAGAACGAAGTCAAACTCTGCCCGCAAAGCTCCCGATTATGTTCCCGACCGGCATAGGGGGCACCCTCTACAAGAAGCAGGCGCTCTCCATAATGTCGTCAAGTCCAATCCAAGGCTACAGGTCAGCAGCGCGTTTCACTCCATTAAAATTCCCGATCGATGAAGTCATCAACACCTTCAAAGATCAACCATGGGTCAGACACCCAAAGCCAATCCAGCCCAATCCGTCACTGATCGGGTCGGAGTAGTACTGCCTATTTCACGACTTCAAGGGACACCAAACCATCCACTGCTAGGCCCTTGGAAGAGCTTATCCAGTAAGGCTTCCTCAAGGAGTACGTCATCACCCCCAGGCAATTTAGGGAAAGACGAACGCCCGCCTTCCAAGAGCAGAACATGATAGCTCAATAGCGGGCGATCGACTGAACTACCATACTCCCTTTCAGACGGTGTACACCCTTCTGAACCCTCTCATTTTATTACATTTTAGTTAAATATTGTTCCATGCTTTACATTTTGCAGATATAGCCATCAAACATTCGCCCCGATGATGGGATTTTTTCGCTAGGAGGCAATTATGACCACTCCCCGATGATAGGATATGCCCCCACTTGGAGGATCACATCTGTACACTCCTAGGCGGGATAAGCCCCCGCATGGAAGCGTTAACACAAACACCAACAACATCCAGCCACATGCCCCGAGATGGGATTTCTCCCACTCTGAGGTAACCAAGAAAACCCCCGATGATGAGATGTGCCCCCACTAGGAGGTGGTTCCGACCTTAAGTATCCATAGCGCAGTGTCGGAACCTGCACCGAGATGAGATTTCCCCCACTCAGTATACATAATGCGGTGGCGGAACCCCTCCGTAATGCGACGTCAGAACTCGCACCGAGATGGGATTTTCCCACTCAGTATCCATAACGCGGTGTCGGAACTCACTCCATAAAGCGGTGTCGGAACCCGTTCCATAACGCGGCGTCGAAACCTGCACGAAGATGGAATTTTTCCCACTCGGGATCCATAACGCGGTGTCAGAACCCGCCCCATAGCACGGTGCCGGAACCCACACTTGCCTACGGGCCTTTCTCAATCGTCTTACGGGAGTCAAAACCCTTCGTTTTGGGATACCCCCCCCCCCCCCCCCCCAACTCGGAATCGCCCACTCTGCAGTAAGGATTTCCCCTTTGATAGCCCTTGTCTATCCCACTGATGGGATTTCTCCCACTCGGAGCAGGCAAGCGCCTACGGGCTCCCCTCATCTGCACTACGGGCGGATGAATACATACATACATACATATTTCATTATGAGATTTTTCCCACTCGGAGACAACTCCATTGATGAAAACCCACGCACGAGAGGAGGACTCCGTTGTGGGGCTTGTCCCACGTTGGAGGTACCGGATCGTCGACCGGGTAGGAACAAACTCATCTAATCTGTTGTTGGGATTTCCTCCACCTCAGATCGATTTCATGCAGGTACTACAGGACTATGGCCATGCGCGGAATCAGATATATTAATGAGGGTTTCCTTGTTTGGATTATCCCCTCGACGTACCGATCTCGCGAGGTTATACATTCAATGATTTTCTAAGGCAAGACATACAGATACCACTGTGGGACAAATCACCACTCGGAGACTACACACAGTCATCCCTTGACATCTCAAAATCGAAATTGATTCCCCGAGCATACATACACTTCCAAACAATACAAACAAATCAGGCAAGATCTAAACACACGTTTCCATTTTCATTCCATAATCGCTTTCATTACAAAATTTTCCCGAAAAAGAAATATAAATGAGCATGTCCAGACTCAGACTCGCCAAAAATCGTGATGTTGAGCAAATAAAGATCCATCAAATCAGGGAGCGCTTCATACAGACGCAACTCTATTGCATTACGCCACAACTGCAGCCCACGAGAAAAGCTTAGGGAGGTTCCTGTAAAAAATAGGAGGTTCCTAAATGGAGGACCGCCTCTTTCTCTCCAAGTGGGAGCACGCCTGCAAGGCAGCCAGACTATCCCGTTCACGACATGCAAGAATGTGATGGCATCACATCACAGTCTCTCCATCTCGAACAGGTATCCAGGAAGGGCGCCTCATCATGTCAGGTCATCCACCCGCGCTTCCTTCCCAGACCTCGCCTTAAGAAAAGAGTCTCCTAGTGCGAGCACCATAGGACCGACCAGGAGCGGAATAGTCCAAAAAATGAACAATGGTGATGGAATCAGGATCCAACACCATCGCCACCCAGGGAAAATCTCACCCGTCCGCACCGCATCAGGAGAAGATTGTTTGAGAAAATCAAGTCAAATCTTAAGCCCAATCTATTCCCCCTCGGCGGTGGAACCTTATCACGAGAACCAAAATTCGTGACCAGGTCATCACGAGAATCGAAAATTACATGGCAAGGGGGCTGATACAACTCAACCACTGTCTTCATCATGGCATCCTCGCCATCTTCTTTTTTCCATCGAGTGAAAAATATCAACTCAATCTACAAGTGCAAGAAATATCGGGGGTAGAGAAAAGCCTTTTGAAGTTGGGCCTCCGACTTCCAAAAAACTTTCATTTATAGACGCAATAGCTAAACCATCTCGAATTCAAACCTTCACATCTGCATAGACGGTTTGAATTCTGTATTTGTTCGGCATGTCGATCAACCGGATTCGATTCAATCTGCAACACAATCTCCTCCATTATAAAGTCAAGATTTGGGTCATAATTACCCTGCTGACTTCACCAGTTTTCAAAGAAAGCCCAAAATACTAAGAAGCGTTGACCAAGACTTTTCAGATTACAAGTGATGCCTCAACTTCTCGAGTCAGGACATACTCATTTCACTCCACTCTTTCCCCTCAAAAGTCGGGAGAAAGATGAAGCGGAGGGGTCATCTATAGTGGTCAAACCCACGTCAGGATCAAGACACGTGGCTGTTGGAACTTGATTTGATGATACATTTGTGATGTCATTTCATTGGAGCTCTATCTCACAAGCTTATACAGCGTTATACATGCTCAAGACTTCCCAAGGACAGCGGTTATGGATGTGTATTATATTATTTATTAGAATGTTAAAAGCCTTGAATACTACACACATCATAAGCCTATTAGTCGACTTATTATCAAGCATAGTCGACTTATACCACCTATAGTCGACTTACCCCATACTGTAGTCGACTTAGTTTTGCCTAAGATACATACCAACTCTCTGTTTCTATTCTGCATACAATGTGTAGTCGACTTATACTTTTCCTAGTCGACTAATACCTGTTGTAGTCGACTAAGTTATTCTGCTGGTCGACTAAATTCAGTTTCAGAAACATGTCTCTTGTATCAGCCATACCCCAGTCGACTTGCCCCCTTTATAAGTCGACTACTATAGGCAAAAATCAATACCTAATGACTAACCCCCAACCTCAAGTCGACTAATGGTAGTTTCTGACTGTTAGACAATTTCTGATTTTTGGTGTTTTATCCAATGTTTCAATATTCAAATTTGTCCTGATAACTACCCTAACTGACCATATATTTCAGCTATAAATAGGGATGTTGTCCTAGGCTAAAAACACCAATCATATCAATAATTTCTACCCAAAAACTCTGTTCAAAAATCTATTTTTTAGAAAAACTGTTCTACTTTCTATTCTTCACACAAGTTCATACTTCATTGTGAAGAATTCTGAGAGTCCACCTATAAGAGTTCTTATTCACGATCACATACAGATTCAAGGCTTATAGGATTGATTGTATTTACTCAAAAGAAAGATTGTACAATAGCGTCTTCGGGTTGAAGAGAAGTGTACAAGGTGTTTTGTCTTCTCAGTTGTGAGAAGAGTTGTATACATTTGGCAAAGGGGATTTGTCAAGTGGTGTACAAGGTGTTGATTTTGGGTGTACAAAATTAAAGGTTAAAGAAAATCTCAAGCGGGTGTGACTTGGGGACTGGATGTAGGTCAAGAGGACTGAACCAGGATAAATCATTTGTGTTTGCGTTTGATTTACTTTCTGTGATATTTCCTTTATGCAAGTTTTTATTCAACGCTAATATCTTTGTTTGAGTGTTGACGTAATTTTAGATCCTACAATTGGTATCAGAGCCCTGCATACCCTGTCAACAACCTACAAGGATGGCAACGAAGTTTCCTTCATCGCAATTTAGAGAAGGACATTCTACACAACGTCCACCACTATTCGATGGATCGAATTACAACTACTGAAAGTGAGAATAAAGATCTACTTGCAATCACTCACTATGAACTTAGAATATAGTAGAAGCACCGTACACCAAGCCAAAACCAACTACACTGCTTGGACTGATGATCAAAAGAAGAATGCGAACCTTGATGCCAAGCGATGAATGCATTATTTGTGCCTAACCAAAGAAGAGTTCAATCGTGTGTCAACAGCCACATCTGCAAATCAAATATGGCACACTCTACAGGTAACACATGAAGGCACAAATAAGATTAAAGAATCTAAAATTTCTATTCTTGTCCACATGTTTGAACTCTTCAAAATGAAGGAGAATGAAATCATCTCAGAAATGATTACAAGGTCACCGACATAACAAATTCTTAGCATCCCTTGAAAAGGAATACACCTAAGTCGAAAAGTTCGCAAGATCCTTCGTGCACTCACATCAAATTGGGAGAAGAAGGACAACTGCAATCGAAGAAGCAAATGATCTCTCCACTATGTCATTAGAAAACCTCATTGATAATTTAATGGCATATGAAGTACAACCGGAAGACAGAAAGAAGGATGAACAACAAGCTTTCTCAAAGAAGAAAGAACTTGCCTTCCATCCATCCTCAGATACGGACAATTTAGATGACGATGAGAGGAGATGACAATACTCTCAAGAAAGTTCAGAAAGTTCTTGAAGTAAGGAAGTTAAATATTTTAATTGTAATAAAATAGGTCATATGAAGAAGGATTACCCATTGCTAAAAAAAAAGGCAAATTCAAGAGCAAAAAGTTCAAAAAGAAGAAAGATTATCAAGTATCATGCGAGAATAGTGATTCATCTTCCTCTGCGAAGAAGAACCCACTGAACATGCCAACATTGTTTCATGGCTCAAGAAGAAGATGAGGTACAATATACTGAACTCTTAAATGCATTTCATGAATTATATAATAATCTAAGAATGAAAAGATAAAGAATAAAATTTTGTCAAAAAAAAAGAAAAACTTATCATAGAAAATTCATATTATGTTCTCAAATTTCTTCTATAAATTCTCAAGAAGATGATTTGAAAAAGTGATATCATCATTGAAAAAGGATAGTGAGAATTTTATAAAAGAAAATGTTATGCTTAAAAGAAAATTTTGTCTTTAAATGAAAGAATTATTGTTTTAAATAAAGATATATCAAGTTTCAAAATGAAATTGAAGAGATTTGAAAAAATGTGACTAAATTTAATCAAGAAAAAGAAAAGTTAAATGATTTGTTATCATATCAAAAGATGTCACATAATCATTATGCTTTAAATTCTTAAATCAAAGTGAAAAATCTACACATGTTAGTAAAAAGAATCATAATCCATATAATTCTTTTGTGAAAAGAATACTGATATTATTTCAAAAAGAATTAAGAACATGTTCATATGGATTCCTAAAAACTTAAGCATTGTTGATAAAAATACTTATATTGCATCATACATAAATTCTATATGTAATTCATGCAATTATATGTATACTAACAGATGGAAACCAAATTCAAATTGGGTTTGGATTCCTAAAGGTTAATGTTTTGATCTTATAAATGATTAGTACCATTTAATGTTTATCTTTCAGGTACCATATATAAAGTTTTGATAAGAAAAAATAGTCAAACATTATCATATGTATATGTGTGTGTGTGTGTGTATTGATATATTTCTTGCAGGGGGAGAACACATATTTTTCTATATTTGTTATAACTTGTTCTACGCAGGGGGAGAAACATATAACATATTTTCTGCAGGGAAAGTATTCATGCACACAAAGTGTCATCATCAAAAAGGGAGAATGTTGGAACTTGATTCTGATGATAAATTTGTGAAGCCATTTCATTGGAGCTCTATCTCACAAGTTTATATAGCATTCTACATGATCAAAACTTTCCAAGGACAATGGCTATGGATGTGTATTGTATTGTTTATTAGAATGTTAAAAGCGATGAACACCACACACATCATAAGCCTATTAGTCGACTTATTACCAAGCATAGTCGACTTATACTACCTATAGTCGACTTACCCCATACTATAGTCGACTTAGTTTTGCCTAAGATACATACCAAATCATTGTTTCTGTTCTGCATACAATGTGTAGTCGACTTATACTTTTCTTAGTCGACTAATACCTGCTGTAGTCGACTAAGTTATTCTGCTGGTCGACTAAATTCAGTTTCCAGAAACATGTCTCTTGTATCAGCATACCCTAGTCGACTTGCCCACTTTATAAGTCGACTACTATAGGCAAAAAATCAATACCCTAGTCGACTAACCCCCAACCTCAAGTCGACTATTGGCAGTTTTTTACTGTTAGACAGTTTTTGATTTCTGGTGTTTTATCCAACGTTTCAATATTCAAATTTGTCCTGATAACTATCCTAACTGATCATAAATTGCAGCTATAAATAGAGATGTTGTCTTAGGATAAAACACCAATTCATATCAATAGTTTCTGTCCAAAAACTCTGTTCAAAAATCTATTTTCAGAAAACTGTTACCACTTCTATTTTTCACATAAATTCCTACTCCATTGTGAAGAATTCTGAGAGCCCACCTATAAGAGTTCTTATTCTCGATCACATACAGATTCAAAGCTTATAGGATTGATGTATTTACTCAAAGGGAAAGATTGTACAAGAGCGTCTTCGGGTTGAAGAGAAGTTGTACAAGGTGTTGTGTCTTCTTGGTTGTAAGCAGAGTTGTATATATTTGGCAAAGGAAATTTGTCAAGTAGTATACAAGGTGTTGATTTTTGTGTACAAAATCAAAGGTTAAAGGAAAATCTTAAGCGGGTGGCTTGGGGACTGGATGTAGGTCAAGAGAAACGAACCAGGATAAATCACTTGTGTTGTGTTTGATTTACTTTCTGTGATTTATTTCTTTTATATAAGTTTTTATTTAACGCTAATATCTTTGTTTGAGTATTGACGTAATTTTTAGATCCTACAGTGGCCCTCGCCGTCAGAAGTTCCCGAAGACACCCGCAAAGAAAATCTTCGAGTAAGAGTAGTGTTCAGAACATTCCGAAGACATTCTCCTCTCTCGAAGAAATTAACTCTCCCGAGGGTATTCCTCCTCCCAAAGTCAGTTCTCCCGACTTGAGCAAAACAACATCTGCAACAGACTCTGTCAAATCTCGACCATATTTGTGGAGTCCGTTATGCCACCAGGTTATTCCATATTTCAAATATGGTTCACGATCCTGTAAGTTCACCTAGAGGGGGGTGAATAGGTGATGGCTAATCTAATGGTCACTTAATGCCTAATAATGCGGAAGCTAAAACAATTATGACCTAATTAAACTTCTTACACTAAACACCACGTATAACCAAAGAGTGTTGCCGAATTCCCGTGAAGGGCTCTGGACAAAACTCCTCTAGATTCCCCTTGAATGGTTGAGGTGCCGCATTGGCTCTCTTGGTTGAATACAAGTGTTAGTCAAAAATCCCAAGCAAGTATATCAATATGAGCACACAAGTATATCATGCATATAAAGATAGACAATAATTGAATGCAAGATATAAACAAGAGAGAGAAATGGCAATCGCAAACACAAAGGTATGTTTCGAGGTTCGAGCACACTTGCTCTACATCCCCGCCTTCGACACACGAAGGATTTCCACTATGCAAGATCCCAATGGATCTCTCCTCGGTGCCGCAACACCTACAAGCCCTCGGACTCCCTAGTCCCGTACACACGCAAGCTCACTAGCTTGCCGAGGCCGCACCTCAAACCACCGAGGCCGCACAAGAACTCTAAACCACCGCGAGCACACTTGCCCGCCTTCTCAAAGAATAAGAAAAGATCTCTTGGTGATCTAAACACTTTGATCACCAATGAAAGCTCTCACTACAATACTCCTATAGGTAGATATAGCAATGGATAGCTCAAGTGTTTGTGTGAGAAAGCAAGGAAAGAACTATGTGAAAAACTCAAAGAATCACTTTTAACACTCTTATAAAATCTTCCCTTTGATTGAAAGTATTAGCACTCAATTTGTGGAGAAAAACTCTTCTGAAAGAATGGAAAAAAACTGGCTCTAAAAGTCTCCAAATCTTGGCTCAAAACAATGACCAAACTCCCAAATTTATAGGCCAGAAAAATATAGCCGTTGGGGTCTGTCAGGCCTGCCGGTCGACCCGAGCGGTCGACCGCCAAGGGTCAGAAATCCGACGTTGGAGCCACGGTCGACCGCCAGGGTCGACCGAGCAACTGGAGCAGAGAGTCGAACTCTCTGTCGGTCGACCCGTACGGTCGGCCGAACTTTCCAGAGAGCAGAGCTCTCTGGAGCGGTCGACCCGTACGGTCGGCCGTCCTCAGTGCACAAAGGCGTGCACGTTTGTGCACGTCGGTCGACCCAACCGGTCGACCGACTTCAGGATTAGTCGACTGTAAAGAAGGCAAGTCGACTTATCTGACGCCTAAAACAGTTTTTTGGGATTCAAAGGTTAGTCTTTTGGCTCAAATAAAATCCCATAAATACATAGAAATTCTACAAAAAAATAGTTTACCATATACTTGATATACAAACATGCTTGCACAAAATCAAGGCATGTTATAAAAGATTGGACTATTTTTGTAACTTGAAAATATTTGTTCAAATAAAAAACTTGTATTTTTCTAAAACTTGTTTCCAAACTTCTTCAAGATACAAAAACAAGATATTTTGAATCATTAAAGCATAGTGTGTATGGATATGATCCACTACACGATTAAGATGAAATATCTATGTTTTGGCATTAAGCTCTAAATATGGTTTTGGATAAAAGATATGCATATAAGAAATTCCAAAAACAAAAAGTATTTTTCCAAAATGAAAGTCTTTTCTAAATCTGAAAATTCTTTATGAAAAGACAATTCTATCAAGAGTGTGTGTGTAATGTACTTGAGCAATCCACCACTATTCTATCCTTTACATTTTTAACTAAAACAAAAACAAAAATCTTATATCTAGACACAAGTCTTCATCTTCTTGAAGTCTTCACTTGAAGGCTTCTCATCTTCTTGACTTGGTCCAAGCTTGATCCAAAAGCTCCTTGGATCACACCGTGCAAGCTCCAAATCTTGACATTTTATCCTTGTTGAGCTATGCACCTACTAAGATCTTGATAATGAATCTGTTACTAATTAAACACAAGATCATTAGTAAACATAACTTCATGAGTTGATCATCATCAAAACTAGGGTGATAGACCTTTGGGCCAACAATCTCCCCCTTTTTGATGATGATAAAACTCATGAAGTTATATATGCATGGATTAAGTAAAGCTTCAAAGAAGCTCCCCCTTAACTCATGCATAGGAAATAAGCAATAAGATATGGCAATGAAGCACATGAATATGTATGCAATGTATGGAGATAAAACATGAAATCCTTTTTCTCCTAGTTGCAATACAAAACATATATGCATAACAAACAAGGAAGACAAATACTTCTCCCCTTAAGCAATAAAAACATGCATAAACTCAAAATCTTTCCCCCCTTTTTGTAATCATCAACAAAGGGTAAAAACACAATCAACAAAATTTTACTCCCCCTTTTGTCAAAAACAAAGAGATCAAGAAGGGGTAATATCAATCAATAAAAATTTATATGCGATATACATTCACGAAGAGGAAGACGCTAAGTTAGCTTCCCTACACATATGCATTACATGAAGAAGGGATGACAAGCCCTAACTCACATAAACACATTATGTAAATGCATAAGAGGAGATGTGAAGCCCCCTACACACGTATATCATATAAAGAAGAGTTGTCAAGCGCCTCAATTTATAATATACTCAACATGAATCCATATGTAAGAGAGATGTTAAGCTCTCCTTGCATATAGGAAATACAAATCAAAAAATTTTGAATTTTTCTTTATCAAAACAAAATTTTGAACTTTTCTCAAGAAAACACATTTTGAGATATCAAATCAACATATTTTTTATTTGATATCAATTTTGAAAACATATTGCATAAGCTTTAAGAATTACCAATAGAAAGTTGAATTAAGCTTAGCATATACATTGTGTTTAAGAACAATTGATTCACTCTCTAAAACACAAATAGATCACATGTATGAAAAGATAATACCAATAGAAATTGATATAATTTAAATTGAAAACATTCATACATACAATCAAAATACGAGTATATAAAAATCATATTGATACCAATTGAAAATATCCAATGATACCAATTGAAGAGTAAGCTTATCATATACTCTACCATATGAAGAATTTGCACTAGTTAATATGAAAATGTTTTAAAAACTAGTACGAAATCCTTCAAGTAAGGAATAAAGCAAAAATGTCAATTAATCTCAATATTCCTTTAAATCATCACACATTTTTTATTAAAAACAAAATTTATATTTCAAGACATATGTATGTTTGACAACACAATAAGTATACATACATATCTCTTAAATACAATTGAGTCCATATAAATATATTTGCATTAAAGGCAAATGACTCAAGAGGTATGCATGTATATCTTAAAGTTGGCAAAATACACATATACATGAAATGAAAACACATGATCATAAATCAAATCCTAAAAGTGAGAATACAAGTTTAAAATGTATGTATCATCAAAACAAAGCAATACAAGCACATTTCATGGGTTCAATAAGCATTCAAGCACAAATATAAATAGATTTATTTGTGGCCCACGATATGTACAAGTATAAATCCTAGTGTTGACAAAAACTAACATATAAACTAATATTCAAATCATGAAGCATCAAATAATTTTGAGAAAAATAGAATCATGTGTCAATCTCAAAAACTATTTGAAGAATAAATAACTAGTATAAATGTTTTTGAAAAAACTAGTAAAGATCCTTCAAATATGTCAAATCTTATGTTTTTCATAAACATAACTAGACAGCACTCATGGTCTATAAAACTCAAAAATGATTTAACAAAAGTGTGAGTGTAAACGATCATGTAACTAGTATTTTTATGAAAATAGTCATTGAAGCTCAAAAGATCATAAGTCACATTTTTTTTAACAAAAAACACGAAAAATCATTTTTCATCAAAACACTAATCTTCATGGTATATGTATGATTATTCCAATCCTAACAATACACATACATATCCCAAATCTAAAAGAGTCTATTAATGATGTTTGCATGAAGGCAAGAGACTCACGGGTATACATGTATATTTATTAGATTTGAATTTAAAATACATATACATGAAGTAAAACATAAAGTAGGTAAAACATGTATAAAAGAGAATCATCAAAACTAGTTTATACATATGCATATAGTGGATACAAATGAGCATGAAGTTCAATCATATATGAATCAATTGTAATTCACTATTTGTACATGTATACATGCAAGTTTTGATAAAATCTACATTTAAACCAGTTCACACCACATGAAGCACAATAAAATCATAAAACATGAACATGCTATATGATATCAAATGAATAAGCATGTACATAAATAAAATAGGAGTTAGAGATTGTTACCAACTCCAAAGCTCTAATTATGGTGGTTGTCCCACCAAAGCTCCTTGATAGTGATGCATCCCAAAAGTATGTCCATCATGTCCAAGTGCATCCACTACCAAGGCACCAATCCTCTCACGTTTTGTGAGAGCCCTCACCTACATCAAAAGTATGGGGTGGGGGTTTTGGTACCCATTTTTGCTTGGGTCCTTGAGGTTAGACTTGTAAGGAACCCAAAATCTTTTATTAGCAAAATTAAAATGATCTAACCTATCATAATAAAATTTTGCTAAAGGCCTTTGCGGCCACAATGTTACATATGTACACCTTAGAATGCTTATGTGTAGGAGTGTGATCATGGTGTGCAACATAAGCATGATGATGTGCATGAAAGGATGAAGTTTGTTCTTTGAAATCATAGACTCCAATCTAGTGTGGTTGAATGCACAAGAGTTCAAGGTTGAACTCAAATCATTAATTTTATCTTTCAAAACATTAATCTCACTAGTGGTGGCATGTAAAGCATAATGAGATAAAGAATCATTTTTCTTTTCTTTTTAGAAACAAATTCTTTTCTTTTTCAACAAATTTTCTTTCAAAGTAATATTTTCTGAAAAATAATTCTTTTGTTTTCCACCAAATCAATCTTATTTTTCAAAGACATATTCCCTTCACATAAATCATTCAATTTTGACATGAGGGAAACATTTTCATTTTTCAAAACCTCATTCTCTTTTTCTAAGCATGCAATATTTCTAAATGAATCATGTTCTTTATGCATGCAAGCAATATCCTTTTTCAAATTTTTTTTCCTTTTTAATCATGTTATTTTTTAGCAATAGATGACAAAAAGTAGATAGCTCATCATATGACATGTCCTCATCATCGGATTCGGTGTTTACCTCAAGGGGGTTATCCCCGTGGACCATATAGCATACGTTGGAGGTGTTGCTTCCAACGTCCGAATCACTCCCCGCATAGTATAGATCTTTTTTGCCGAGGGAGGTGATGATGTTCCAAGCTACAAAAGCCGATTCAACATTAGAAACCCTAGATAAATAATCATCATTTAGGTTGACTTGATAGCATGAAGGGCTTTTGAGTTAGCCTCAAAATACTTGCTATTATTAACATAAGAATCATTAGTGGTAGCAAGATATACATGAATGCCTAAGGCCTTGAGGTACAATGACATCTTAACCTTCCAAATTTGGATGTAAGAATGTCAAAGGTGGGTGGTGACATGAAGTCCATGGTGTGTGTACAAATCTTGTGATTAGCCTACAATGAGGATCTTTAACTCTAGGTTGTTAGACCCAAATCAAGAGCACTTGGCTCTGATACCAATTGTAAGTTCACCTAGAGGGGGGTGAATAGGTGATGGCTAATCTAATGGTCACTTAATGCCTAATAATGCGGAAGCTAAAACAATTATGACCTAATTAAACTTCTTACACTAAAACACCACGTATAACCAAAGAGTGTTGTCGAATTCCCCGTGAAGGGCTCTGGACAAACTCCTCTAGATTCCCCTTGAATGGGTTGAGGTGCCGCGTTGGCTCTCTTGGTTGAATAGAAGTGTTAGTCAACAATCCCAAGCAAGTATATCAATATGAGCACACAAGTATATCATGCATATAAAGATAGACAATAATTGAATGCAAGATATAAACAAAGAGATAGAGAGATGGCAATTGCAAACACAAAGGTATGTTTCGAGGTTCGAGCACACTTGCTCTACATCCCCGCCTTCGACACACGAAGGATTTCCACTATGCAAGATCCCAATGGATCTCTCCTCGGTGCCGCAACACCTACACGCCCTCGGACTCCCTAGTCCCGTACACACGCAAGCTCACTAGCTTGCCGAGGCCGCACCTTAAACCGCCGAGTTCACACAAGAACTCTAAACCACCGCGAGCACACTTGCCCGCCTCCTCAAAGAACAAGAAAAGATCTCTTGGTGATCTAAACCTTTGATCACCAATGAAAGCTCTCACTACAACACTCCTATAGGTAGATATAGCAATGGATAGCTCAAGTGTTTGTGTGAGAAAGTAAGGAAAGAACTATGTGAAAAACTCAAAGAATCACTTTTAACACTCTTATAAAATCTTCCCTTTTGATTGGAAGTATTAGCACTCAATTTTGTGGAGAAAAACTATTCTGAAAGAATGGAAAAAACTGGCTCTAAAGTCTCCAAAATCTTGGCTCAAAACAATGACCAAACTCCCAAATTTATAGGCCAGAAAAATATAGCCGTTGGGGTCTGTCAGGCCTGCCGGTCGACCCGAGCGGTCGACCGCCAACGGTCAAAAATCCGACCGTTGGAGCCACGGTCGACCGCCCGGGTCGACCGAGCAACTGGAGCAGAGAGTCGAACTCTCTGTCGTCGACCCGTACGGTCGGCCGAACTTTCCAGAGAGCAGAGCTCTCTGGAGCGGTCGACCCGTACGGTCGGCCGTCCTCCAGTGCACAAAGGCGTGCACGTTTGTGCACGTCGGTCGACCCAACCGGTCGACCGACTTCAGGATTAGTCGACTGTAAAGAAGGCAAGTCGACTTATCTGAAGCCTGAAACAGTTTTTCTGGGATTCAAAGGTTA
The DNA here is from genome assembly GCA_038442645.1 of Agave tequilana. NCBI lineage: Eukaryota > Viridiplantae > Streptophyta > Magnoliopsida > Asparagales > Asparagaceae > Agave > Agave tequilana. The sequence continues at coordinate 21,031 of JAVJIF010020701.1, forward strand.
GTCTTTTTGGCTCAAATAAAATCCCATAAATACATAGAAATTCTACAAAAATAGTTTTACCAATATACTTTGATATACAAACATGCTTGCACAAAATCAAGGCATGTTATAAAAGATTGGACTATTTGTAACTTGGAAATATTTGTTCAAATGAAAACTTGTATTTTTCTAAAACTTGTTTTCCAAACTTCTTCAAGATACAAAAACAAGATATTTTGAATTCATTAAAGCATAGTGTGTATGGATATGATCCACTACACGATTAAGATGAAATATCTATGTTTTTGGCATTAAGCTCTAAATATGATTTTGGATAAAAGATATGCATATAAGAAATTCCAAAAAACCAAAAGTATTTTTCCAAAATGAAAGTCTTTTCTAAATCTGAAAATTCTTTTATGAAAGACAATTCTATCAAGAGTGTGTGTGTATATGCACTTGAGCAATCCACCACTATTCTATCCTTTACATTTTTAACTAAAACAAAACAAAATCTTATACTTAGACACAAGTCTTCATCTTCTTGAAGTCTTCACTTGAAGGCTTCTCATCTTCTTGACTTGGTCCAAGCTTGATCCAAAAACTCCTTAGATCACACCGTGCAAGCTCCAAATCTTGACATTTTATCTTTTGTTGAGCTATGCACCTACTAAGATCTTGATAATGAATCTGTCACTAATTAAACACAAGATCATTAGTAAACATAACTTCATGAGTTGATCATCATTAAAACTAAGGTGATAGGCCTTTGGGCCAACAGATCCATATTTCACATGAACAGTTAAAGAAAGCAACAAATATCACTCCTGCAATCAAGAGCATAATCCAGCTGTTACGAAAGATCGCAATGTGTGATCATATGGTTATTGAATCCTAATTGACTCGCATCGTTAACAGAAACCCCCGGGTCTATAAGATATCTCGAGAAGACAAGGACGGTAGACACGATTCTTTGGACTAGAGATATCTAATTAGAAGAAGAGAGTTGTTCTTCAAAGAATCCACTGTAATCCTCTGAAAATAGTGAATTATTCCCCTCCTCCTCGTGGTTTTTCTCAAATTAGGTTTTCACGTAAAATTTGAGTCTTTGTGATTATTTCTTCTACTTTTTCTTAGATCTAGGTTGCGATTTGAAGTGTAGATAACTTTCTTCGGGAAATTTACCGCTACAATCACAGTATTCATTTTCTCAGAAATGAATTTAATTTTTTAAAATAAAATCATATCGTATCAATATCCATATTCATGGTTAAGAAATGAAAATGGGTTCAGGTTGGCTCCTTCTCGCATTGGACCATGTGATGGTCCAACGCGAGATGGGCTGTCTGATTCAAGAGAAAAAAATAAATAAATAACTCCTCCTGATAGGCCTGTCAATGGGTCGGTTCGGGCGGTACAGGTGGTACCATACCCGGACCCGTTTACCCAAGAGGGTACCATACCCGTCCCGTTTACCCGCGAGTCCAGAAGGTGGGTTTGCATACCCGGACCCGCTGTACCCGCGGGTCCAGACCCGTTTACCCAGACCCATAAAAAAAAAAAACATAAATAAATACAGTAACAAAAACACATGAAGAGAGGGAAAAAAATTTTATAAAGAGAAAGAAAGCATGTTTTAATATCAATAAAAGATGAAATGCAACCAGGTGCAAGAGGTGGGGGGAAAATTTTCGATGAAAGACTCTAATAAAGAAAAAAATTTAAAGTAAGGCCCCCAAATTTATTTGGGAAAACACAACAATAGAATCACCCACTAATCAACCAACAGTCTTCAACATGTAAAGCACAAAGGGATCATTTACTGATAGAGTCTTGAGAGGGTTTTAATTCTATTAGTATTATTTATATTTATGTTTTGAAATGGGTAAATGGGTAATCGGGTCTGGTTCAAGTAAAATCAGACTCATCCCATTTAATACTCGGGTATACGGTAAACGGGTATGGGTCCAGAGCAACCCTTTCCATACCCGCTTAATCGGGTCGGGTCCGGGTCGGATCCGGGTCTGGACCTGACCCATTGACAGGCCTACCTCCTGATACCCATTATTGCAACTGTGCCCTGCATTTCAAGTCTCTCCTTTAGCGAACCAGCCCCAAACCTGATCCTGGTCGAGGACCTCGATCGTCCTCCTCCCTCCTCTGACAATTTCCACTGATTTTGTCATTTCTATCTCGCAATTTTTTTCACCTCTCATTCTCTCTTCATCAGCAGCAGCAAACTCTCAAGTATCATCAAGAAATAAACTCTCTGTTTCAATTTCCTTTTGAATTTTGAATTTCGAATTTGAATATTGAATTTGTTGACGGAACAGAGAGAAGTAGAAGAACCAAATGGTTCTTGGTAAGAACGGGTTGCGGTGGGAGGATCTTCTGTCGTCGGATCCGAGACCCATGAACACGTTCAAGTTCGATGAGGCAGTGGGAATCATCGGAGGAGGGAGGAGGACGATGAGGCCCTCAACGAGGATCACATAGTTGGGGCTTGCAAAAGGAGAGACTTGAGATGCGGGGCAGAAGGAGGAAATTGCATTTTCCTCTCTCTCGTTTGCGATGGACGGTCCATCCTCCCTCTCGAATCAGATGGTCCGCCTCACGAGAAGGAGCCAACCCGAACCCAACGGGTGATCCGAGGTGGCAAAGTAGCAGAGGATGCGAATCTTTTCATAAGAGTTTGAAACCCGCGTAGGTGCAGGAGTACAAAACGATGGAAACGTGGCCATCGTTACTGATTCCGCTGTCACATGAACCAATCATTAGAGAACCAATCGGACGGTTCTACTTCTGCCATTCTTAATGGATCCTACGACCAAAACAAATCCCACTAAAAACCAACGGCGGATGCCTTTTTCACGCGTTGGCGGCGGTACGAGTGGACTCGATCGATATCCTAGACCAACCCGCGGCCGCGCTGACTCAACATCCTCCATCAATTCTATCTGTCCATCAAGAGATCGCTCCTCAAAATCAACGGCTGCGATTTTAGAATCAAGTTTGCAGAGACGTGGCGTTCGGCTCCTCTTCATTCTTCCACTTTACTTTACTGAAACACCCCTGTGAATTATAAATAACCCCGACATATCCTCACGCAAATAGAACCAAGCGTCATGTCGTTTAGTAATATGGAGGGGTAGGAGGGTAATTTCGTTTGGGTTAAGACACGAGCTCGAAGGGGTTTAGAAAGATACCGGTCAGTTGGTCCCACTTTCGGACCGCCTAATTTATATAATTTTTATTTAATTAGGACGAGAAATAAAGAAAATCTTTGGACGAGCCTTTTTGCCCCTTTTCGTCTTTACCCTGCCAAATTCCCCCGATCTCGATCTAGATTCCCCTTCGATTCTTCCCCAATCATCAAATTGTGTCCAAATCCAATCCGATCTCGTCACCCTCTCTCGATTGGTACCAGTTTCTCTCCCTACATCGCCCCAATTCGATTTTAGGGTTAGGGTTTCGAACGATTGAGGCCTTTGTGTTTTATCGTTGACCTCGATCTCGATCGATTGATCTCCTGCCGTAAGAGATCGCTTAGATCGTATTGTGTGGTTCCCCTCTCTCGATTGATCTCGATTCCTCTTTCCGTTGGATCTGGAGATCGGAACTAGGGTTAGGGTTTCTGGAATCTGTTCGATCCTGGAAATTTTTGTTTCGTTTTGGTGATCTGTGGATTCAATTGGGCTTTAATTTGATTTCCCTCGTTTTTCCCTTTCTCAATTTTTACTTTCTCGGGTTTGAGCTTGAAAGATCTGTCGTTCTCGGAGAATTGGGTGGTTATTTGATTTGATTGCTTTGATTTCTTTATCTTATTGATTTCTGAGTGATAGGGTCTTAAATTCTCTTGAACGCGTTTATTTTCCTGTTTGAGGATTTCAACCCATCCCAGGAATAATAATTATTTTCCAGTCTCTTGTTTACTTTGTTGGTTCACTGCTAGTGTCCTTGCGCAATTCTTTTGAGGTAATCCCTAGCTCCCAAAAGTTATATATTGTTTTTAAAATCTTTTTTAGTTATATCAGCGGAAAATATCAAATAATTTTATTTTTATACTCTCATTGTTGCATATTGAATTTTCATGTAGGCAATCCTGTCTGCCTTGTATGCTGATGGGGCATGGTTATTCTTACATGTCTATCTTAAGTGAATATTATGTTTGGAAATTTTGGAAATTTTGGAGTCTGTATATTTGATGTGAGAGGAGTTATTGTATTGAGTTGTGCTTTGCTCTGTAGGATGTATGATTGTTTGTACTTATTCTATTTGTCTTATTTAACTGTTGGATGCTAAGCTCTAGAGTCCTTCGCAAATGATTGTGGCATACTGCTTGGAGTAATGTTAAGTTAAATATTGTTGCTTATGAGAGTGAAATTATGCCCATTATTGATGTGTAATGATATAATCATCAACTATCTTTTGCAGACATATCCAAAGGTTGTTTTTATGCCTGAAGTTTTTTTTACTGTATTAGATAAGGAAAAATAACCAAATTTTGTTACATTACATGTTTATGTGGTTGGAGTGAACTTTTCAATACCTAGAGCAGGATTTGTTGAACTATTAACCTAATTTGTCAATATGGCTTAGAATGGATAGAGCATGGTTTCACAATAGGCAGAAGTATCAGTAGTGATCTTCAACTCGAGGTTATTTGGCTTTCACCTTATGTAGAAATAAGAAACCCTTTTCCGTATTTGTATCAAGTATGGATTGCATTAGTCAGAAAACTAATATTTATGCTAATTGATTTGGGTTGGTTGTTTATCAGAATATGTTGTGACAAAATAAATAAGTAAATTTTCCTGCTTTTGGTGTATTTTTATGCATTGAACAGAATGAATACCACATCCATTCTGTGTGGATTTTGGTGCTGACAAGTGTCAGCATATATCATGTGAGGCGGTGACTACTACAGTTCTTTTGGTGCATGAAGGCTTTTTGCATATATTTTCAGATTTGTAGTATTGTATAACCTTTTCCGAGAAATCTCTAGTAGTGTTGCAAATAGAAATAGGGAAGTAAACTATATTTCACATAACATAATATTGTTACAACATAGGGTGGAGATGATGAGAGAAAATGAATCACTTGGTTTTTAATATTGACTTCATGAAATATATTGTACACCAAGCTAAATAGTTTTTTTGACATACAGTGAAGCATGTGATTATATGAGAAAAATATCACGTAGTATAGAGGAAACTGGAAGCAACTAGCTGATTATTATCACTGTGATTTCTACTTGTCTCAATCATGGTTGATTATCCTTCAAAAGATTGTTGCACCTTTGGGGCACAGTATAGGGATACATCACAGTAGGGGTGCAGGCAAATTATGAAAATCTAGGATACAGTTACATCATGGTAGGAAAATATTAAAACTGATCTGTGTTCTTTTCAACACCTCAAGTCCCCCACTTCTCTGGATTACTTTATTTGACTATTAATTTGGCATCCTATGTGCGACAAATGCCACTGATCCTTTTTTTTTTAAATATGGTTAGTTGGAGTTTACTATTCCAGTTGTTTCAACTCTTGAATACATGTCTGTTGACACAGTTTTTTCTGATGTGCTATTTTCTTGATTGACAGCAATTCTTATTACAATTTGAGTTTACATAGTGGTTTATTTTCAAGATGATATATGATCTCAATATCTGACTGGTTCCGTTAAACTCTAACTTGTTAGGCTTGCAAGTCAACCATGGTGTTTAAGCATAACACACCTTATTTTGACCATGATGACTCCTTCCAGTGTGCTTTTCAGCACGTAAGGCAACTGGATTGTGGCAGTCAATTTGCATCTTCTGGTCATAGGCATCTTCCTGAGAAAGAACATTTTCCAGGTAAATGAGAGCATGCAAACTTCATACGACACATAAAGTTTCAATTCATTCCTCTTTATTGACACAATCTTCATATGTGATGCAAAGATGGAGGTAGGCTTGGAGGCAACTTGGAATTTCAGAATGTGAATGCTGTTACCTCCAAAGATAATTCTGGGTGTGCTCTTGGCAACAGTTCCAACTTGTCATTAACCATGAGCAGCAATGTTGAAAGTGCTAGGCCAGAGAATAGCAAACGACCTTTCGATGATGATGAGAACATCCGAGTTGCAGCTAAGCGCACAAGACAGATAGATGAAAATTTTCCTCCTGTCAGTAGCGACCGCAAGGAATCATTTACTGCCTGTAAGTACAGATAAGAACATTTATGTTTGATAGTTATTCTGAATGTCAGGTGAGGCCTAGAGATTGACTCCACTTTGTTTCAGTTACAACTGATGACGAGTTCAGAGCAGAAAGGATTTTGCTGTTCCTGAGAGTGCTAATGGTTCTCATGACAGCAGTTTTAGTTTTCCATGGTTCACATGCGGCACGAGTGACGAGGACACTCGACTGGAGCCAGCTGTCCGGCTATCTTTTTTCCCTGGATATTATGACGATCACCACCGCCTGCTGGATATAATCGAGCGGACGAGTCACAGTCACCTGTTTTCAACTACCTTCCTCGAAAACTTGTTGCTATCGGCCAGATCACCAAGCATATATTCCTGTATGGAGACCCAAAAGTTTCCAGAGTTGTTGTCAAGGAGATGGTGCTGACGCTTCCACATCATCTGGGCACATTCTAACTCAGGAAGACAGTTGTGACAAATGGACTGGACATTGTGTTATGCCAATGCCTGATACCAGTTCACGGGGTTTGGAGGGCCCACTTGGATGTTTTAAGACTGATTGTTGCTGTTTGGACGAGGGTTCTATTCGATGTGTGAGACAGCATGTGATGGAAGCAAGAGTTGAACTTAGGAGTTCTCTGGGGCATGAACGATTTGTCGAGCTGGGGTTCTGTGACATGGGTGAGGATGTAGCTTTGGGATGGACCGATGAGGAGGAACAGCTGTTCCATGAAGTTGTGGTATCCAATCCGGCATCATTGGGCAAGAACTTCTGGATGATTTTCCTGAGGCTTCCCCTCTAGAAGCAGCAAAGAGCTTGTCAGCTACTACTTCAATGTCTTCATGCTTTGTAAAAGAGCGGAGCAGAACAGGTATGATCCTTCCAATGTGGACAGCGACAATGATGAGTGGCAAGTGAGTGATCATGGTGAGTTTGGAGCTACAGAAGAATACGATGAAGAGGATTCAGGAGTGGAATCACCAGCAGATGCTGCTGCAGATGACAACAGGACCCATGAATACGGAGAAGTAGATATCCATGAGGAGGCTGAAGAAGATTATTGTGAAGATGAAGAGAGTGGCATTTCTGAGGGATTCCCCTGTGATGATGGTAAATAACATTTGGTCCTAGTATGCAGCCTTTAGGAGAGGATCAAGATGTACATGATGATTCTTGCACATCCTATGAGGGCCAGAACAGTGGAGCTGATGCATCTGGTGGATATGCAGATGTCTTGGAGGGTTGAGGGACAGTCTAGGGAGGAGGGTGACCATGGGAACCTCCATGCTGAATGCAGGAACGATGGTATGAGTGGTGTGGCTGATCACGACTTCATGGCTGGCCATTGCGATCCAAAACCATGGGACATCGGCTACTTCCGTGGGTTGGACAAGGACCTGGATTTCTTGCCGACCTGTAATGTGATTGAAGAAGTATTTGGGAATGAATCCTGGGAGAAGAGCAGGGAAGGCAACGGTGTCAGCTAGATTCTGCTGTGCTGGTGCAACTGTTGGTATCACACATCTGAAAGATCTGAAAGTGTTCAGTTATACAGAGGTGAGACACACTCTTATCGAACCTAGCCAATTTTCCTTTGTACATCCGTGGTGGAGGTGGAAGATCGTAGTCTCTGCCTGCTGGTGTTGTATGCTATGAGGCATGGTTATCATTCACATGAGGGTGGCTAAAAATCCTCGCATGGAAATGTAACATGTGCGAGGTGTATCGTCTTTTCACATGTATTCTTATTCGGGCGCGGGTAGTGTATAAAAAGAACTTTATGTGTGATTCAAGTGGTCAGTGTTTTCATTCATCTATTTTTCTATTAAATGTTTATCATAGAAGATCATCAAATCCTATGTAATATATCTGCAATTTTGGGCGGCTCGTGTTTGTTTTTGATGGTAAATAAAGTGAAGGATCCTTCTATAGATTGTTCTTGACCCTCTCTTAGTTCTTTTATGGGTGGGGGGCTCTCTTGCATGCTACATTATGATGTACCGTGTATTGCTTGCCTGCTTGATGAGGGAAGTTTTTGTTTCTTTTTCCTCTTTATTTTAGCAGTTCGGCGAGAGAAATTATGGGGCTGTGGACTTTATTTGGTTCAAAGTTTCTGCAGACTTTTAGTGCCCGTATTTTCCCTCTGGTTGTTTTTACGCTGCCTGAAGTAAAATAATGACCTGATACTTGTTCAATTGCTGTTCTTCAACATTATGAACTTGTTCAGGTCAGGTTATTGAGCATGGGACATGTTCTTGGGTCCCTATCTTCAGGTGGTGGAGCATTGAAAGCTGATATGTGAAGCCTTTTGATTTAGTTCAGGATACCGCCCAGGTGGTTTCGTTTCAAACAGGGGAAAAAAACAACTTACATGCCTGTTTGGTTAAGGGTGGAAGTGAGGAAGTGAGGAATTGAGGAAGTGATAATATTTACCTTTGAAACTTGGGAATGGGTTAGTAAGTTTTCCGGTGTTTGGATGTTGTTAGGAAGTGTGATTTGGAAAATGTTTTGTCTTTTCCGATGTTTGGATGGTAATGTGAAAGTAGAAGTGGAAAGTGACCACAAAGTTGACCGTAAAATAATATTAAATAAAATTAATTAAGAAAAATAAAAAATGGACTGTAATTAGAATGCAAGTGAAATTTACATGATCAAAAATTAACTGTTTTATGCTACAACTTATTACAAGTGAGATTTACATGACCACAAAATTAACTGTAGCACTCTGGAAGTGAGGAAATGATTGTGTAAAAGAGAAAAGAGAAAAGGAAAATGAGTTTTTTTATTTTCCTTTTCCGGTGTTTGGATAGATAGGGAAGTGAGCAATTATACTTCCCTATTTCCTTACTTCCGTCCACTTCCTTGCAACCAAACAGCCCCTAGTGTCTGACCTGCTGAAGCTAAGCATTATCTTTCTCCTTGTTTGACCAGCATTTTGAGAAATTTTGGAGGAAGAGGAGAAAAAAGGAAATTGTCCCTTGTCCATGATTATAAATGGCTTCCATCTACACGTGAGCGAAGGGACTGAAAATTAACAGAAAAAAGAAATGGATTGTTATGAAACGATCGCTGTCTACTTCTACTATGCATCATTAATGATTTTACTATGCGTTGATGCAAGCGATGACGCAAGCATGCATAGTGACTGCATAGTACCCCAAAGTTTTTTTATAAATAGGCCCTTCCTATTTCATTTCAATATACACTTCAAAAATCAATAAGAATTCATACTTCTACTCTGTCTTTAAAATTCTCTGTTTTACTGTTATATTTTTCAGAGTTTTACAACACGTCATCAGCGCGATCACTCTAATTCTGTCTCCAGCCTCTACCTCCGTCAGCTCAGGGAAAAAGTTCTACTACACAAGTCTCTGCCTCCATTAGCTTAAGGTAAAGTCTTGTCACGAGCCTCTACTTCCATTACTCAAGAAAAGTCCTATCACAAGTCTCAGCCTCTACCTCTACTATCTCAAGGTAAAAAATGGCAAGTTACTATACTTATAATACTCGTATAACACCACTACTATAATGAAAGGAGACTCTATCACCTATTTATAGAAATGTGATGTGCTTACGAAAAACTAGATTATTATACTAATTATGTTTATATAACACCACTACTATAATGAAAAGAGGCTCTGTCACCTATTTATAGTAAAGTGATTTGATTATGATATCTTTACTAACCTCTAATTTGATGCTTGCGTGGATTAAACCCTAAGTTACCAATATTGTATATTTTATTATTCTTTTATTTATATCTGTATAAACACCCACTGAAAGGTTTACCGAGTAACGTGGTGTGCCAATATTTATTTCAATAATTATTTCTTTATTAATTACGTCTGCAAAACACCCACCAAGTAGAATGGCGTGCCTATATTGTAGCTCATAAATATATGTAGTACAATGCATTTATTTATCATTTTCTTAATTATAATATTTACTTGTATAAAATCCAAATTGCCTTTCTCTCTACCCAACGACTATAAACGGCTAGTTTTCACCCTATAAATTAGTGAATTCTAAACCACATACTCACTCACTTCTCAATCTCTCTTCATTCTCAAAATTTTTCATCATCTCCAGAAACCTTGTGTTTGAAATTTTCACAAGATGCTTAGTCTATTTTTGAAGTTTATTATTGCCATCATCATCATTCTATCATTTTTCTTATAGATATGGATCCAAGTGAATTTTACATGGACCTTTTAATTTAATGTTCACCTTCCCTCTTTTGCTTGTAGCTATTATGATTGTCATGTAAGTTTTTCTATTTTATTATGAAATAAAATGTTGTGATTCTAATTATTTTTATATTTTGTTATAGTTATCACCATGTCAAACTTTGCAAAGCTTGAGTTCATTCCACTTGATATCACGGGAAGGAATTATATGTCTTGAGTTATTGATATTGAGATGCATCCTAAGTCAATGGGTCTCACTGAAACTATTAAAGAAATAAACTTTATATCATCGCAAGGTAAGGTAAAGGCGACGATCTTTATCCGCAGACATCTTGATGAATGCTTAAAATGTGAATATCTCACTATAAGAGACTCAAGTGTCTTATGGAAAAATCTCAAAGAAATATTTGATCATCAAAAGGAAGTTGTGCTCTCTGCCACGCGTGATGAATGGAATGCTTTGTACTTTCAAGACTTCAAGAAAGTCAGCGATTATAACTCTGCAATGTTCAGAATAGTATCCCAATTAAAATTCTGTTAGGTGGATATCACAGATGAAGAAATGCTGGAGAAGACTTACTCCACATTTCATGCATCTAATATAACACTGCAATAATAATATAGGTTGCGTGGTTTTAAAAAATATTCTGAACTAATTTCATCTCTTCTTGTGGCAGAGAAGAATAATGAGCTTCTGATCAAAAATCACCAGTCTCGTCCTACTGGTTCAGCAGCATTTTCAGAAGCAAATGCTGCATTTTCTAAAAATTATGGACGAGGATATAATCATGGTCGTGGCCATGGACGTGGTCGTAGTCGTGGTTGTGACCATGGACGCAGTCGAAGTGATTTTTACAACTCTTCACAAAATAACGCGATCCACAAGAAGCATCATGTAGAAAGACATGAAATAGGAAAAGATGTTCGTGAAAGTTCTCTTCGGAATCCTGAAGATTTCTTTTATAAATGTGGTTCCAAAGGGCATTGGTCTCGAGTATGTCGAACACCGGAACACCTTTGTAAGCTTTACAAGGCATCCTAGAAAGGAAAAGAGAAGGAAGTGAACTTCACTGAATATGATGACCTTATGGATGATTCAACTCATCTTGATGCTTCAGATTTTACTGATGATTTTGCTGATCTTTCAATCCATCGAAATTCAATGGATACTGGTAATAATTAGATATATAATTGTATTACTATGTTTTGTTATTTGTAATTATCAAATTTATATTTGAATGAAATATTTCACTTATAATAATATGTTTCAAATTTTATTCTCACTAAATTATTTATTTTGTATGAAGCTTGATATGGATTATTTTAATGATGAAGTCAAGACCAAAACTGGAGATATTTGCATACCGAATAGTGGTACAACACACACTATTCTCAAACATAAAAGGTACTTTTCTGATTTAAAACCAACAAAGGCAATCATCAATACAATATCAGGTCCTGTAGATTTGATTGAAGGAACTGGTAAAGCCAGCTTCATATTGTGGAATGAAACAAAGTTTTTCATAAAAGATGCTTTGTTTTCACCAAAATCTAAAGAAATTTGTTGAGTTTTAATGATATATACTTTCATGGATATGATACTCAGTCTGCAACTGAAGGAAATATGAAGTATATGTATCTTACTGCTTATGTATCAGGAAAGAAGTGCGTATTAGAAAAACTACCAAAGCTTTCCTTAGGATTGCATTACACATATATAAATGTGATAGAGTCACATATGATAGTTAAAGAAGATACAGAGATATTAACTCTGTGGCATGATCGATTAGGTCATCCTGGTTCAATGATGATGCGAAGAATTATTCAGAAATCACATGGACATACATTTAAAGGGCCAGAAGATCCTTCAAGTTAGTAAAATTTCATGTGAGGCTTGTTCTCTAGGAAAATTAATCATGAGACCATCACCAGCCAAAATAAAAACAGAATCACCTACATTTCTTGAACGTATCCAAGGTGATATGTGTGGGCCTATACACCCACTGTGTGGACCACTTCGATATTTTATGGTGTTGATAGATACCTCTAGTAGATGGTCACACGTTTGTTTATTATCAACTCGCAATGTGGCATTTGCGAGATTTCTTACTCAGATAATTAGATTACGAGCACAATTTCCTGATTATACAATCAAGAAAGTTAGACTTGATAATGCTGGTGAGTTTACGTCTCAGGCTTTTAATGATTATTATATGCGAATTGAAATAGCCGTTGAACATCATGTTGCCCATATACATACACAAAATGGTTTGACTGAGTCATTGATTAAGCGCCTCCAACTTATTACTAGACCATTAATGATGAGAACTAAACTTCCATTTCTATATGGGGTCATACAATTTTACATGCTGCAGTATTAATTCGCATCAGACCAAGTGCGTATCATGAGTACTCCCCTCTACAATTAGCATTTGGTCAAGAACTAAATATTTCCCATCTTAGAATTTTTGGTTGTGCGGTACATGTACCAATTGCTCCACCATAACGTACAAAGATGGGTCCTCAAAGAAGACTGGGAATATATGTCGGCTATGAATCTCCTTCTATTATAAGATATCTTGAGCCAAAAATCGGTGATGTTTTTACGGCTGGGTTTGCCGATTGCCATTTCAATGAGGCAATTTTCCCAGCATTAGGGGGAGAAAAAACAGCTGGAGAAGGAGATTACATGGAGTGAACCATCTTTATTGCATCTTGATCCTCACACAAAACAATGTGAGTCAGAAGTGCAAAAGATTATACATTTATAAGAAATAACAAATCAATTACCAGATGCGTTCACCGATACGAAAAGAGTGACTAAATCATACATATCAGCTATAAATGCTCCTGCTCGGATTGAAATCCCAAAGGACAATCTGAGAATGAAGTCACTAATGAGTCTAAGACACGCCTGAAGCGTGGTAGACCAATCGTTTCCAAAGATAAAAATCCTCAAAAAGAAAAGGAGCAGATAAGCATGATAACCTCAAAATGGAAGATGTGTTCCAGAATAAACACAAAATAAGACAAATCAAGAGATAAAAAATCCTAAAGATATAGAAAATCATGAGATCTCTATTGATTATGTCAATGCAAGAGGATTATTGTAACCCCCTGCTTCCCGGTGTACGTATCACCGTATCGGTACGCGATACGACGTACAAAATTGATTTGACCTCTATAGTAGCCCGATTGAACTGATTTCAATTTCAAAAATTATTTTCTAATGTTTTAAAATTTTTAGGATTTTCTGGAATTTTTCTGGATTATTTTGGAAAATCTCCGTAGTCGGTGTCGACCATACCGATAACCAGCCTTCCGATTTTTATTTCACAAACGAGTAGAATTTTTAGAATCCGCTTCCACCATGTGTCTTAAACTCGTGTTATCTACGATCGGGTATTTTTGGGGATTTTTCTGAATTTATTGAAATCCGGGCAAAATCGGTGTCGCCCATATCGGCGAGACACTCCGGGATTTTTAATTTGCAAACCGAATAGAATTTCTTTAAACTATTTTTATATTACGTCTCAGCGTAATATTCTCTATTTTCTGTAATTTTCGGGCACTGTTCGGAGATGGTCAAATATTAGGCCAAATATAATAATAATTAAATATTATTTTTAAATCTTCTCTTTTTCTTTTTTTTTCCCTTCTTCTCTTCTCCAGATTTTTCTTCTTTCCACCGCCTTAACCCATCCACCGCCATACTCCCTCTTTAAATTCTCTCTCTCCCCCCAACTCAAAACTCTCCTCTCTCTCTCTCCTCACTCTCTCTCTCTCTTCAAACAAACTCTCTCTCTCTAAATTTTCTCTCTCTCTCTCTCTCTCTCTCTCTCTCTCTCTCTTCTATCTCTCTTTTCCCCCATCTCTCTATTCTCCCCTCCCTGTCTCTCTGTTCTGGTCTACATCCGGCGCGGCCGCCGTGGCCGGCGCGGCCGCCGTGGCCGGCGCGGCCGCCGTGGAGGCGCGGCCGCGCGTGCAGCCAGGCACAGGGCAGCAAAAGGCTGCCCTGTTCATTTTCCTTCCCCCCTCTTTTCTCTCTCTCCCCCTCCTCTCACCCTCTCTGTGGCCTGCTGGGCTGAGCCGCCGCCAGCGGCCGGGACCGCCGCCGGTGGGCCTCCTCCTCCGCCGGCCAGCGAGTGCTGGCCGGCGTGGGCGCGGTCAAGCAGCAGCAGCCAAGGGCTGCTGCTGAGCTTATTTCCCTAATGGGTTTGGGTAAATCCCAAACCCAATAAACCCCTTATTGGGTAGGGTATAGCACCCATAAACCCATTAACCCTTTTACCCATTACTTTCAGTTATGGGTTCGAGTTCTCGGATCCAGACCCGACCCGTTATGAGCCCGAACCACTCCAAAACCCATTATAGGTAATTTTACAGAAAACCCCCTTGTACAATTCAATATTTGCATTTTATATTTTTATTTACATATTTAACCCTATTTATTATGATTTAGTATTCGGGCGATATCTGGAGCATCCGGACTCCGATTTGGACGATTCTGGATCCGTTGCGATCATGGGAACGAGAACTACCTTCTCATGGCTAGTTTGTGAGTGTTTTTCTTTTATAAATTATATTTTATCCTGTTTAGTGCAATGGATTGATAGATCTTGCTTATGGATAAATAACGGTAACTATTAACTGGTAATAATTGGACATGTATTGTAATAAGAATAACCTAAAATATGGTTAGGTATTTCCTGATTTAGAAGAAAGATAAGGAGGTACTTAGAGTACCAATAAATACTGGCAGAGATAACTCGGACACGATCATCATACATGCACAGCCACTGACACCCAGGTCACCATGTCATCATATTCTTGTACACCATTATGACATGTTTTGTATCACAGTCACGTTATATGTATACTAATCCACAGAGACACTATGACACTACACTGGTACGAGACATGCATGCTAGATTCCGTAGGACATGGTACTACATGATACGCGGACTACTGTTATTCCATATACGAGTGTTCCACATATACGTTACACGGATTTCACTAGTACACGGACAAGTCCCGCATATCACATTATTGTAGTTCACGGTACCTGATATTAGATACCGACCACTGTTATTACATGTACAGATGCTATGACACGTCACACTCTTAATTCATATTCATGTCCCACCGATATATACATGCAGCACTTCACGGATACTCGTTACACAGACATCACTGTTACATATACTCACCGCCCGAGTGTGCATGCATGTATTGTTTCTATCTTCTTGTCATCACTGTACATATTATATATATTATTGTTCCATGTTATTCCAGTATGCATGTTATATGATTATTTCCTGTTTCTGATATGGATATCCATGTTACGGGACATGAGAGCTGTTGATATGCGATATGTGGAATTCCACATCTATTGTTCCCGTTTCCCGTTATATTGTTCCCGTTATATTGTTCTCGTTTCTCGTTATATTGTGCTATGCTATCAACAGAGCTCTGTTCCAGTTATCAGGTTACCTGTATCATGTACAGTAGTTGTTCGTGTTACTTGGTATACTTGACATATCAGATCATAAAGTTAACTGGGGTATGGGGGAGACTTGACGGTTGATTAGATCATATCGGGTGGATGTCTGGATCCAGTGTTCGTCCCACTGCAGGGACGGGGTAGTGCTGGCTACCATCTGTTACTCATGTTACATGTTACAGTTCTAGCGGGCTGGCCCTGGTCTCAGCAGCCAGGGATCTGATAAGGCCGTTGTCCCGGGTATGTACGGGATACACCTACCCGATAAGAACTCCTCGACCATGGGTTTCCAATTAACATAATAAAACAGTATACACAATAGTGACGTCGGGAACACTTGTTATTTGGTCACTCTCTCGTTTGGATAATGGTACCCGTAGGCCATGTCCGATGGGTTCGACTGGAGTGCGGGCTCCAGTATGAACTGCCAGTGGTATGGGACACTGGAAGAGAGTGATTGTAATACCAGGTGGTACTGATTGCTACTATTGTATAAATCACATGACATGCCTGGTACATGTATGCTATCTTGTTATTATTCATGCTACTGTATCCGATATCATGTTACCTGTATACTTGTTACTTTACCTGGCATATGTTATGCTGTCTGTAATGGCATATGACGCATGTTCTGCATTGCATGGCATACGATGCATGCTCTTCATTGCATATATGATGCTTTCTGTAGAGCAGACATCACTACTGTATATACACCACACCGTATAGTGATTACACTGCATAGGCCCATCTGCCTGTACACGTCTATCACGTCGCCACTAGCATGTTCACTTCTATCACGTCACCACTAGATCACATTTTATATTATATAAATTAGATACGATTAGAGACATGACCTGATGATAACCGTTAGGTAGTGATGGTATTAAAAGATGATCTGTTTATAGATTTCTACTGCTTACATGGTTATATACTCTGCTGCTTATTATATACTTATGATATGGTATCACTACCATAACATCATGTATTATATATTATTATCGTGCTTGTATTATTATTGTATCTATTACTGCCTCCTTCATTTTACCACTCACTAGGTCGCTTTCTGACGACCCTGGGTTTGCATGCCCAGATTTGGAGATCCGCGTACCGTAGTATCCGAGAGTGCCTTGGGGTCACATGGGAGATTCCTCATCGAGACCCTTCATAGGTATCTTTATGATTATTTGTTGTTATCTTATTTGTCCCTATTATTCCTATCTGTTATGATCACTCACTTCTTTCTGCAGGTATTCTTGTACTTATTTCATGCTGGAACTCATGTCTATATGGAGGTTATTTACTGTACTGAGGCTTAGCGTACGTACGTGAGGGTTTTCCGCCCTGCGTATGTACGTCGCGATAACGTCCCCGTACCTGCGGGCCTGGGGCGTTACATAGTGGTATCAGAGCCTAGGTTCACACCTGGTGTGGGTAACCACCTGGGTCCATACTCGGGCTCTTACCAACAGTATAGTCAGATTCAGATTCAAGATTATCTGTATCTAAATTTGGGGTTCCAGCAACGAGTACAAGAATACCATGACCTTGACAATTCATTCCTTGACTCTGTTTTATTCCTTCCTTCCTTTCAGTTGTCAACCAGAGCATCCGATTTTTTTCTCACTTTCCTTGCATCGTCTTGCTTCCCATCTGTTAGTGTTAGTTCACTCACATACTTCTGTATCCCGAGTTCCTTAGAGATATCAGAGTGCGCAGCGGAAGGGTCGTGGACCCGTAACATTTCGGCTTTGGGGTTAAAAATCTTATTCTCACACCTGAATAGAAATTGCGAGGACGCAATTTTTGTAAGGTGGGGAGAAATGTAACCCCCTACTTCCCGGTGTACGTATCACCGTATCGGTACGCGATACGACGTACAAAATTAATTTGACCTCTGTAGTAGCCCGATTGAACTGATTTCAATTTCAAAAATTATTTTCTAATATTTTAAAATTTTTAGGATTTTCTGAAATTTTTCTGGATTATTTTGGAAAATCTCCGTAGTCGGTGTCGACCAATACCGATAACCAGCCTTCCGATTTTTATTTCAAAAACGGAGTAGAATTTTTAAAATCCTCTTCCACCATGTGTCTTAAACTCGTGTTATCTATGATCGGGTATTTTTGGGGATTTTTTTGAATTTATCGAAATCCGGGCAAAATCGGTGTCGCCCGTATCGGCGAGACACTCCGGGATTTTTAATTTGCAAACCGGATAGAATTTCTTAAAACTATTTTCATATTACGTCTCAGCGTAATATTCTCTATTTTCTGTAATTTTTGGGCACTGTTCGGAGATGGTCAAATATTAGGCCAAATATAATAATAATTAAATATTATTTTTAAATCTTCTCTTTTTCTTTTTTTTCCCTTCTTCTCTTCTCCAGATTTTTCTTCTTTCCACCGCCTTAACCCATCCACCGCCATACTCCCTCTTTAAATTCTCTCTCTCCCCCAACTCAAAAACTCTCCTCTCTCTCTCTCCTCACTCTCTCTCTCTTCAAACAAACTCTCTCTCTCTCTAAATTTTCTCTCTCTCTCTCTCTCTCTCTCTCTCTCTCTCTCCTATCTCTCTTTTCCCCCATCTCTCTATTCTCCCCTCCCTGTCTCTCTGTTCTGGTCTACATCCGGCGCGGCCGCCGTGGAGGCGCGGCCGCGCGTGCAGCCAGGCACAGGGCAGCAAAAGGCTGCCCTGTTCATTTTCCTTCCCCCCTCTTTCTTTTCTCTCTCTCTCCCCCTCCTCTCACCCTCTCTGTGGCCTGCTGGGCTGAGCCGCCGCCGGCGGCCGGGACCGCCGCCGGTGGGCCTCCTCCTCCGCCGGCCAGCGGGTGCTGGCCGGCCTGGGCGCGGTCAAGCAGCAGCAGCCAAGGGCTGCTGCTGAGCTTATTTCCCTTAATGGGGTTTGGGTAAATCCCAAACCCAATAAACCCCTTATTGGGTAGGGTATAGCACCCATAAACCCATTAACCCTTTTACCCATTACTTTCAGTTATGGGTTCGAGTTCTCGGATCCAGACCCGACCCGTTATGAGCCCGAACCCACTCCAAAACCCATTACAGGTAATTTTACAGAAAACCCCCTTGTACAATTCAATATTTGCATTTTATATTTTTATTTACATATTTAACCCTATTTATTATGATTTAGTATTCGGGCGATATCTGGAGCATCCGGACTCCGATTTGGACGATTCTGGATCCGTTGCGATCATGGGAACGAGAACTACCTTTTCATGGCTAGTTTGTGAGTGTTTTTCTTTATAAATTATATTTTATCCTGTTTAGTGCAATGGATTGATAGATCTTGCTTATGGATAAATAACGGTAACTATTAACTGGTAATAATTGGACATACATTGTAATAAGAATAACCTAAAATATGGTTAGGTATTTCCTGATTTAGAAGAAAGATAAGGAGGTACTTAGAGTACCAATAAATACTGGCAGAGATAACTCGGACACGATCATCATACCTGCACAGCCACTGACACCCAGGTCACCATGTCATCATATTCTTGTACACCATTATGACATGTTTTGTATCACAGTCACGTTATATGTATACTAATCCACAGAGACACTATGACACTACACTGGTACGAGACATGCATGCTAGATTCGTAGGACATGGTACTACATGATACGCGGACTACTGTTATTCCATATACGAGTGTTACACATATATGTTACACGGATTTCACTAGTACACGGACAAGTCCCGCATATCACATTATTGTAGTTCACGGTACCTGATATTAGATACCGACCACTGTTATTACATGTACAGATGCTATGACACGTCACACTCTTAATTCATATTCATGTCCCACCGATATATACATGCAGCACTTAACGGATACTCGTTACACAGACATCACTGTTACATATACTCACCGCACGAGTGTGCATGCATGTATTGTTTCTATCTTCTTGTCATCACTGTACATATTATATATATTATTGTTCCATGTTATTCCAGTATGCATGTTATATGATTATTTCCTGTTACTGATATGGATATCCCTGTTACGGGACATGAGAGCTGTTGATATGCGATATGTGGAATTCCACATCTATTGTTCCCGTTTCCCGTTATATTGTTCCCGTTATATTGTTCCCGTTTCTCGTTATATTGTGCTATGCTATCAACAGAGCTCTGTTCCAGTTATCAGGTTACCTGTATCATGTACAGTAGTTGTTCGTGTTACTTGGTATACTTGACATATCAGATCATAAAGTTAACTGGGGTATGGGGGAGACTTGACGGTTGATTAGATCATATCGGGTGGATGTCTGGATCCATTGTTCGTCCCACTACAGGGGACGGGGTAGTGTTGGCTACCATCTGTTACTCATGTTACATGTTACAGCTCTAGTGGGCTGGCCCTGGTCTCAGCAGCCAGGGATCTGATAAGGCCGTTGTCCCGGGTATGTACGGGATACACCTACCCGATAAGAACTCCTCGACCATGGGTTTCCAATTAACATAATAAAACAGTATACACAATAGTGACGTCGGGAACACTTGTTATTTGGTCACTCTCTCGTTTGGATAATGGTACCCGTAGGCCATGTCCGATGGGTTCGACTGGAGTGCGGGCTCCAGTATGAACTGCCAGTGGTATGGGACACTGGAAGAGAGTGATTGTAATACCAGGTGGTACTGATTGCTACTATTGTATAAATCACATGACATGCCTGGTACATGTATGCTATCTTGTTATTATTCATGCTACTGTATCCGATATCATGTTACCTGTATACTTGTTACTTTACCTGGCATATGTTATGCTGTCTGTAATGGCATATGACGCATGTTCTGCATTGCATGGCATACGATGCATGCTCTTCATTGCATATATGATGCTTTTTGTAGAGCAGACATCACTACTGTATATACACCACACCGTATAGTGATTACACTGCATAGGCCCATCTGCCTGTACACGTCTATCACGTCGCCACTAGCATGTTCACTTCTATCACGTCACCACTAGATCACATTTTATATTATATAAACTAGATACGATTAGAGACATGACCTGATGATAACCGTTAGGTAGTGATGGTATTAAAAATGATCTGTTTATAGATTTCTACTGCTTACATGGTTATATACTCTGCTGCTTATTATATACTTATGATATGGTATCACTACCATAACATCATGTATTATATATTATTATCGTGCTTGTATTATTATTGTATCTATTACTGCCTCCTTCATTTTACCACTCACTAGGTCGCTTCTGACGACCCTGGGTTTGCATGCCCAGATTTAGAGATCCGCGTACCGTAGTATCCGAGAGTGCCTTGGAGTCACATGGGAGATTCCTCATCGAGACCCTTCATAGGTATCTTTATGATTATTTGTTGTTATCTTATTTGTCCCTATTATTCCTATCTGTTATGATCACTCACTTATTTCTGCAGGTATTCTTGTACTTATTTCATGCTGGAACTCATGTCTATATGGAGGTTATTTACTGTACTGAGGCTTAGCGTACGTACGTGAGGGTTTTTCGCCCTGCGTATGTACGTCGCCATAACGTCCCCGTACCTGCGGGACTGGGGCGTTACAATTATGGAATAGCAATGAGATGGAAAATATGAATGAAATATTTCCTATTTTGTAGCATGTGATATTGTTAACAGAAGTGAGGATCATGAACCAAGATCCGTCACTGAATGTCAAAATAGACATGCTTGGACAAAATGGAAAGACGCTATACAGGCTGAATTGAATTCGCTTAATAAGCGTAAGGTATTTGGACCTATTATTCGCATGCCTAAAGCCGTGAGGCCAGTAGGATACAAATGGGTTTTTGTGCGAAAACGCAACGAGAAAAATGAGATTGTGAGGTATAAAGCTCGACTTGTTGCTCAAGGTTTTTCGCAAAACCTGGAATTGATTATGAAGAAACGTATTCTCCAGTAACGGATGCAATTACGTTTAGATATTTAATCAGCCTAGCAGTTTCTAAAATTTAGAAATGCGTCTTATGGATGTTGTTGCAGCTTATTTATATGGGTCGCTTGATAGTGATATTTATATAAATATCCCTGAAGGATTTAAAATGCCTGAAGCATTAAGTTCAAAACCCAAAGAATTATATTCGATCAAATTACAAAGATTGTTATATGGGTTAAAACAATCAGAGCGCATGTGGTATAATCGCTTAAGCGAGTATTTGTTAAAAGAAGGATATGTGAATAATCCTATATGCCCATGTGTTTCTATAAAGAAAACAACATGCGGATTCATTATCATTGATGTATATGTTGATGATTTAAACATCATTGGCACTCATAAAGAAGTCCTAGAAGCAATGATATATTTAAAGAATGAATTTGAAATGAAAGAGCTTGAAAAAACTAAATATTGTATTGGTTTATAGATTGAGCACTTTCAAAGTGGAATACTTTTGCATCAATCAAATTATATTGAAAAGATCTTAAAACGCTTTAGCATGGATATAGCAAATCCTTTAAGTACTCCAATGATTGTTAGATCATTAAGTCTGGAAAAAGATCTATTTCGCCCTCGCGAAGATAATGAAGAGGTTCTTGATCCTGAAGTATCATACCTAAGTGCAATTGGAGCTCTTATGTATCTAGCTAATTGTACCCGACCAGATATAGCATTTGCTACTAATTTATTAGCAAGTTTAGCTCATCTCCTACACGGAGACATTGGAATGGTATTAAACATATATTTCGTTATCTTCGAGGAACAACTAATTTTGGTTTGTTTTATTTCAGAGGATCAAAATAAGAAATAACTGGTTATGCAGATGCAGGTTACTTGTCAGATCCACATAAAGCCAGGTCTCAAACAGGATATGTGTTCACATGTGGAGGTACAGCGATCTCTTGGCGTTCACAAAAGCAGACACTTATTGTCACTTTTTCTAATCATGCTGAAGTCATAGCACTCCTGAGAATGTGCATGGCTAAGATCTGTAACTCAACACATCCAAAAAACTTGTGGATTACCAGTCAACAGAAATCCAATAGTACTGTTTGAAGACAATGCTGCATGCGTCGCTCAAATGAAGGAAGGATTTATCAAAACTAACCGTACCAAGCATATACCCCCGAAGTTCTTCTCATTCAGCCAAAAGCTTGAAAAGGATAAGAAAATTAATATTCTGTATATCCGATCAAGTAATAATGTGGCATATCTCTTTACAAAGGCACTTCCCACTATAACTCTCAGAAAGCTTATTCATGATATTGGGATGCGTCATATGCGAGACTTATGAAGAATAACTACTCATGTCAACTTGAGGGGGAGCTTACGTGGCCGCACTCTTTTTTCCTTACTATGGTTTTGTCCCACAGGTTTTCCTATTAAGGTTTTTAACGAGGCAGCATAGAACATGTATACAAAGATGATGTATTCTTTTTTCCTTCGCTATGGTTTTATCCCACTGGGTTTTCTTAGCAAGGTTTTTAATGAGACATCATGTACGGTTGACAGCCAAGGGGAGTGTTATGAAACGATGACTGCCTACCTTTACTATGCATCAATAATGATTTTACTATGCACTGATGCAAGCGATGACACAAATATGCATAGTGACTGCATAGTAGTGACTGCATAGTACCCCAAAGTTTTTCTATAAATAGGCGCTTTCTGATTCATTTCAATGTACACTTCAGAAATCAGCAAGAATTCCTACTTCTACTCTGTCTCTAGATTTTCTGTTTTAGTGTTATATTTTTCGGAGTTTTACAACATGGATAAATTTGTTCAAACAGCCACAGGATGGGGGGCGCAGTTGGCTAGCGCGTAGGCCTCACAGCTGTTTCATTGAGTTATCGTGAGGTCGAGAGTTCGAACCAATTATTATTAATCAGAGCCGTGATGAAACCCGTGCCAAGTGATTGAATTGGGGTTCATCACAACCATCTGATCCATCCTTCAGATGACAAAATGCACAGCTCAGCTCAGAATGCCTTTGGTATTCGCTTTTTATCTGAAAACAGAACATAGAATCTCCAAATCTCTGGAGTGGTTTTGTAACTTAAAAAGACAAGGAGGCGAACTAGTATAAGTTCACCGCACATCGTCTAATTTTAAATTTCAAGTGCTCAACAAATTTGCTCAACTACAGTTCAAAATTCAGTAAATTTTCAAAAATTGATAGTTTCAGTCTAACTCACATGAAACAATCAGCATATAACAAGTCAAATTCAAATTCGAATAAAATAGATTGAAATAAGCAACTTTTAAGTACATACATATCGTACACGCATAGGAATAAAGTTCAAATGTGCAAACAAGCTGTTTATTGAGTTGAGCATAAACTGCCATAATTGAGCATGCACTCACCCAAGACATAAACTCAAAAACTCAGCTAGATACAACATCTTGAATACTTGTACGAGGAAACTTTTTCACATCTTGACATTCCTCTCGAATCGCTTGAATTTAGCACAGCAGCAAGAAAATTGATGAAATAAATGTGCTGCTAGAGTAGAGAGAATATATAACTAGTCGGATACACAACCGAATGATCCTAGTTCGGCCCCTACCCGGCCTATATCGAGTCTCCACATCTCTGATGGGATTTTTTTTCACACTATTATCCAGTAATAGTTACACGAAGAGGCCCTTGCCTCAAGGGAGCAGGTCTCAAACTCTGTACAACACACTCTTTTCCCACAACATTGCAGGAAGTCTTGTAAATCAAAATATTCACTCTAGAATGGATTACACAGTAAGGTTCTACCGATTAGCCCCAGATGTTGGAATTTATAAAACTGAAAGTATGAAGTAAAAAACTTACATTCCAAACACACGAAGATTAAAGTTTAATAAGGGTTTATACTTTCAAACCAAACTACAGTTTAGATTACCTGTCAGAGTAACTGGCATGTCCCTCAAAGCACTCAAATTCCCATATAAAAACGTGGAGACTGCGAGTGACTCCATGTGAGTAACAGAACAGAGGTAGGCGGATAAATACAGTATAATCCCATCCAAAACAAAACAATTCGAAAAAGCTGGCCAGGCTTTTATTGATCCACTCTAGTGAAGCTGGTTGCTGCAAATCAACCTGAAATCATCTATGAAGAGAAGTTAGCGGGAAAACTCAATTGAATGACACCAAATGAGCTAATTAATTTGCAACCCTAATATAAAATGCCTTTTCTTTCCCCCAACACTCTTGTTATGAAAGGTGCAATGATGTTAGTCAGAAAAATATACAAGATTTTTCATGACATAGTGGTGAGGGATTTGCTTCTATCTGGAATTGATATATAAATACAGGCACACATACATGATTGAGTAAAGTTTTTCCTTGATCATGCTTACCTTGACAACAAGTGAAGAACTAGCACGGGATAGATTAATGAATATCGAATAGAATAACCCTGCATATGCTAACTGCACATAAAACCATAAAAGCAATGAAAATGAGAGAAATTTAACCCTGAACATATTAATGATTTGTCTATGAGAGAGAAAACATTGTTGTTTACCTTCTTAGTTGGATTCAGTGACTTCATTGATGCGATTTTCATTGGTAATCTGCTCAACATCATAAGCACTCTGGGCATCTTCATTCTTGGTCTCATCCTCTATGTCGGTTGTGTCTGAAATCACAGAACACAGACTCTGTGCCTGATATAGTCACATAAGGGCAGATGCACTGTATCATGAGCCAACATGAGCCATCTCTGAGGTATTTCCGAAGGATGACAACGTCTTCCACAATGATATAAAAAAATATGAGCATAGGAAAGGGAGATTCGTCATCCCCGTCTTTTGGTAAAAGCCACTTTGGTAGGCAATTCATTGTCGAATCATCAATATATAGCGTCTGCAACGACTACAAACCTTCCACTTCCCTCAATGCCGAGCAACTACCCATTATAAGAAGTTTGAGGGATGGGAAATTGGAGATTCTCCTCAAACCGGAAATGTTGATCGAAGACAGAGATTTGAAGTTGGGAAAATCCTCAATTGATCTCTAAGGCGATGGTGAGTTGGCCAAGGCCCTTAGGGAGAGACTCCAGCTTAGGGAAGTCCTCGAATCCAAGAAGTAATAGACGTTGCATTGCTCTGGGGAATCCATTCTCACCGACACCAAGTCCCATTCTCCTGTAATCAGATTAGGCATGTTTACAAGATTCAACAGTTTCAACCTAGGGAATGAAACACAGTTCAAACGATGAGTTTCTTGCCTCGTACTTCTGTCGCCAAACCCCATGAATTCATGTCCAATGCTTTCCACGGCAGATAGATCTTGGATCAGAGGGGACTCCAAATTAGGAAGCAATCCCAGTGGTGGAAGATGTCTACAGTTTCCACCAGTAAGCTAGATGCACCCTCTTTAAATTGCGAAGGGAGGTGATATTGGATGTGTTCAACCAACTAGGGAACCGAAAACCAATGTAGCCCTTTATGATTCATTTTTCAAGGGATGGAGGGAGACAACTCGTCTAATCTTTTGTCAGTCCCTGTCAATTGCTCCTCTCTGTATGGCTCCTACTCAAGTTGCCTAAGATGAATATTATCCTTGAGAAGGAATCTTATGTTTGTTACAATTGACACTCTGATACTAATTGTTGTGCAGAGCGGAAAACCTGTGACGATATAACAATAGTTTAAAAGAAAAACTATTATAGAGCAAATTAGCAATACCGAGATAAAAGAGTAAAAATTATAATAACAACACGAGAATTTAATGTGGTTTGGCCCAAACTTGGCCTACGTCCACGAGGAGAAAACTTGAGAGAATTTTATTAATAAACTTTGTACAATAGAGATCTAACATTTCCCTTGATCCTACAAGAGTATTCGCATTCCCCTTGAATCCCTCACGATTACAAGAGTATATCTTCTCTCCATGCACTTTTTTCTTACTCCTCTCTTTATTGGCTTCTTCTAATCTTCTTAAGATTGATATAACACACTAAGTTACAATCTTTACTCATAGAGTTTTACAATTCAAATTATATTCTAACTCTGAGATGATCTTGGCCGTCGGATGCTTGAAGAACTTGATCAATCCTATTAGGAGTTGATCTTTTTGATCTAGAAGGATTCTAGACCATTCAATCTTTAAAAATAAATCTTTATTGAATAAAAATTGAATTCTATTCGGAATCTACTAAAGGAAAAAAACTTGAACGCGCCAGAGAAAAAACATGAATCTGATTCAGCCTTCTCAGGCATGTCGACGGTGCGCCAGTCTTTCGACAGTAACTGCTGCATGTCGATAGACCGAGCTGCCCTCTCTTCTCTATTTCTTGTTGTCGACATACATGTCTACTGCCACTTTTTTTTGGATTTGCTTCTTCTCCAGTTCAATTGGATCTTTTTGACCATTATCTCCTTGAAAACAAGAAAAAATACTAATCTCCACCTTGACTTATTTTTCAAGTCTTATGCAAAATATCTTTAGATTTTAGATTACTACTTTTATTCTTTTCTTAATTATAACCATATCGTGAAGCCTTTAACTCTTGCCCCCCTCTCTCAGGCTTTAGACTGATTCACCGCCATAGCTTGTGCCATCTCGACCCTTACACGAATGCATCTTTTCTCTTTCCTGCAACACTTTGACCCGATTTACGTCCCGTCACAGTCTTTTTTGAAGCTTCACCTTGCAATGAGCTCCCTTCCAAGCTTATCCTTAAAACTCTACTTCGAACTGAATTTCCTTCTTTCAGCTTGTATATCCCTTCACACTTCTCTTTCCAGGATTACCATGTCTCCTTGGCTAATTGTGACGACACCTTGTTGCACTTGGATCTAACATCTTTCTTTGTCGAGCACCCTATAGATATTAATTGTGCCGTACCTCCAGGTTATATCAGACCGCTTCTAGAGCATGCACCATCTCATCTCTTTTTATAACATTGACTGTCGCAGTGCTAATGACCTCGCAAACCGAGCCATCCATTATCTTGACAGTCTCTTCCTCCTTTGCAACAAATGAGTTAATCTCTTTATAAGAACATACATGAACCGTATTATCAGAATCAAATTAACAGCCTTTACGTTGAGAAGTGTTGTCTTCAACGTAAGAAGCCATTAATACTTCGATGTCTGATACACCGCTTATTGCTACGTCTGTCTCCGCAGCTTGCTCCTTCTTCTTCAACCACTCTTGTCGATGTTTGCAATCATTCTTCTAATGACCTTCCCTGTGACAAAAGTGACACGCCTTTGATGAGCCCGAACTTTTCTTTCTTCTCCCCTTCTTTTCCTTCCCGTGACCATCAAGCTCGATCCTTCCTACTCTTGATTTGGCTTATTCTGATCTTATTAGATAAGAGAGCAATGTGACCTTCAAGATGAGAGTTTCCTTACCGTAGAGAATAGTGGTGACAATGTGATCATATGAATGTGAAAGCGAACTGAGAAGTATCAACGCCTTGTCCTCCTCGTCGATCTTGACATCAACAGTTATAAGCTCATTAATAACCTTGTTGAAGAAGTTTAGATGCTCCAACACCGCTATCACTTTCTTCATGCAGAGCTCATATAGTTTTTATTGAGATACAACTTGTTGGAGAGGCTTTTTGTCATATACGTCTCTGAACTTGACCACAATCCTGTAGTCATTTCTTCATACATCATGTTTTCATAACCTAATCTGTGAGACATAATTGGATCGTGCTTGTCGCTTTGAGATTCATCTCCTCCCAATTCTCATCTGACGTACTTGCATATTTTGCTGACTTCCCCACAAAGGCTTATGAAGACCTTGTTGCACCACCAATGCCTCCATCCTCTTTTGTCATAAATTAAAGTTTCTTTTGCCATTGATTTCTCGCCTCGAACTTACTCGCAGAAATTCATATCTTCAATATATCGCTTTTCGTCAACTTTTAGCTCTGACACCAATTGTTGTTACAATTGGCGGTCTGATACCAATTATTGTGCGCAACAAAAAACTGTGACGAGATGATAATACTTGTAAAAGAAAAACTATTGTAAAGCAAATTAGCAGTACCTAAAAAAAAGAGTAATAATTACAATAACAACCGAGGATTTAACATGGTTCTGCCCAAACTTGACCTACGTCTATAGGGAGAGAACTTAGAGAGTTTTATTAATAACTTGATACAATAGAGATCTAACTTTCTCTTTGATCCCACAAGAGTATTCGCCTTCCCCTTAAATCCTTTACGATTACAAGAGTATATCTTCTCTCTATGACATTTACCTTATTCCTTCTTTTTCTTGGCTTCCTCTGATCTTCTTAAGATTGATACAATACACTAGGTTACAATCTTTTTTTAGAGTTTTACAATTCAAATCCTATTCAACTCTAAGATGATCTTGGTCATTGGATGCTTGAAAAACTTGATCAATCCTATTAGGAGTTATCTCCTTGATTTAGAAGAATTCTAGACCCTTCAATCTTTAAAAACAAATCTTCATTAAATAAAACTAAGTTCTATTTGACCTCACCAGAAAAGAAACTTGAACGCGTCAAAAAAAGAAAACATGAATATGATTCTGATTACTGGCTGTCGACAGCCTTCTCAGGCCTGTCGAAAGGTGTGCCAGTCTGTCAACAGTAACTTTTGTCTGTCGACAGACTGAGTTGCTCTCTCTTCTCTGTTTCTTGTTATGAACAAGTTCTGTCGATTGCGCCTGTCGATAGCCCACTGGGTCCAGTCGACAGGCCACTTTTTTTCTGTATTTGCTTCTTCTCCAAGTTCTTCTTTCTTCTCCACTTCAATTAGATCTTCTTGACCATCATCTCCTTAAAAACATGGCAAAATCCTAACATCTTCTGGGTTTACTCATTGCAGATACTTTATCCCAATTCTCTAACCCCATGCCCCTTATAGTTGGGAGAGAGAATTGATCTCTTCCAAAGAGCACCACTACTCTTGGCTTTTGTTGTCACTACCGCTAGTGCTTTCATTAACACCACACCCCGAAAGCGTATTTAGATCTTGCAACCTCCAGATTCCTTTAGGCATCCCCATGAGGGGCTTACCATCAATGCTGAAAAGCCTCATGTTGTATTGCTTTCCTATGCTTTTGGGATGTCCCTTTAGGTTTCTGCAATTTAGAAGGATCAAGAACTGCAAGTTATGGAGGTTTCCTATAGTTTCTGGTAGCTCTATGATTGGCGAATCAGAAAGATTAAGATGCCTCAAGTGTATCAAATATCCCAAAGACTGGTATTTTAGTGAAGCTTGAATAATTCAACATCAATGATCTTAAGCTCTTGAGATTTTTGAAAATAACATGTGGCACATCTCTGACGAGATAAATCTGCAAATTCCAAGGTCCTCAAGGAATTTTGTTCAGTTACTATTTGGAATCGAGGTTAGCATCGAATCCGCAACAAGTAAACCACGTAACTTTGTGGATGAGGACAAGGTGAGTTTAGCCAACCCTGCAACATCCCTACAAAGTTTTCATCTTCTTTTAGGAGACATGTAAAGTGAATGCATTGTGCAACTTGTTGAGAATTTATAAAATATACTAGGAAATGCAAAAAGATGAAGTCTAAAGATGTGGTCTCTTTTGATTCCCGTTGCACATACTTGTAAAAGATTCCTTGCAACCATATCATTATAGTACATCTCACCCTTATCCTCCGATGTAATATTTCCTTCCTTCTTTATGAATCTCTCCGCAATCCATAAACAGATAAGGTATGATTTGTCAATCACAAAGCCTTCCGAGAATTTGGAGCAATAGAGAAAGCTACTTTAGATGGAAGGGTAGATCATAGTAACTTAATTACAATACTTGCATGGCACCCTCTAGAAGATTGATATGAGACCGTGTTAAGTTCTCAAGGACATTTAACCACTCTCTCCGTGATTTTCCCCTCATCCTTAAAACCTCAACAATGGTTTTAATGGCTAGTGAAGGCCATCACATTTCTCAACTATTTGGCATGCCGATATCCCAAACATTCGCAAGTTCTTCATCTCCTTCTATGGATAACATGTTGCGAAACAACTCACTGTCTTCCTTAGGCACTTGTTTGACTTTATGGATGTCTATTGCACCCACTCGTCGTGCAACATGCTCATTCTTTGTGGTGATTAGAACCCATCCATGTGCACCCTTGGACAAAGGCTTTCTTAGTAAGCTTTCCCAAACATGTGCATTCCACACATCATCAAGGAAGAATCTCTTTCCCTCGATGAGCCTAGTAAGCTAGCGCTCAAGATCTTCCCGAGTTGTGAGCATCACCGATATCTCCACCAATTGATCTTATAACCTCTTTCATCAAATTGATTTCATAGTAGTCTTGGGTGAGGGGGAACCCACATAGGAGGTGGCTTCTTAAAGTTTGATGTAACGACATGGTGATTAATAACATTTTGGGCAAGGGTATTCTTCCCTATCCCACCCATTCCAACAATGGCAATGATAGAAATTGGCCTGCTACTGCTAGTAAGGATCAAATTGACTAATTTTTCAATACCAATAAGAAAGTTGATGCCAACGATATCAGGCTCAAGATCGGGAGTGGTCCCCGGATGGATCCTAGTGTTGTCACTACTAACTAAATCACTAGCAACAAGATCTAACTCGCAACTTTTCTTTGATGACCCTCTCTAGTCTATTACTGATGCTTCTAATTCTACTACCAATTTGGTGGCTAAATACAACCCTTTGAAGGCAGGAAGTGAAGGGGAGGTAACAATGTACCGAAATAGGCAATGAGAATTGCTCTAAGGACAATCTAGCAAGCTTTTGATGATGGGTTCGACAACAATCAATGATGTCAACAGCATAAACAATGTCTTTGAGATTGGCAAGCCACACACAAATTGTATCGTCGGTGAAAGTTTTGCTCTCAGCATCACTAAGGATGGTGCAAATAACCTGTACCTTGTTGTTGAGCAATTTGAGCTCGTCTTCTACTCCGAGCAACATTGAGACTTCATCAAGCCAGGTTCTCAATGTATTTGGAGGCTAAGGCATCTGTCATCTTATAGTTATGAAGTGATCTTATTAGGGAGGAAACAAATGGTTTTTGCTTGCAATGATTTGGTTGATCCTCATGGTCATCGAAATTTATATAGAAAAAAGAAGGGAACATCCTCACCCTCACTCTGCCTTCTCATTAAGGAATAGAATTGAGAAATCAATTTCTTTTCTTTGATGCAAGCAAAGTAGTATTTTATGCTTTATAGAATTCTTCGCTTTCGTCTCAGTTTTCCTCTCATAAACTAATGTTTCAGAAATTTTAATGTGATTGTTGCATTATTACATGTTAAAAAAAATAGGTAAAGTAAATGGTGGACAATAGGTCGGAAAAAAAAAAAGAAACACCAGAGTCAAGAAATCTCCTTATGAGAGTATTTTCTCTCTATAGTGCAAAGAATGTTAGCAAATATGTCTTTTAAGATAGTGCAGACCCAAAATAATGTGTGCATTGAGAAAGTATTCAACTTGAATCTATACCAACATGGAGAGACACGAGAAAGAGATATCAAAATCAATTCCTTCCTTGAATAACTTGAAATGAAAATGATTAAACTATTTATAAGTTATGAACAGCTTCTATTTGTGCCTTTTTTATCTGAAGGATTTGTTTCCAACAATCATGAGCATTTGCATTAATAGTTAAAATCGTTCAAATTAATTAAATGAATTAATTTAAACTCAAACAGAATGTCTTTTCATAAAAAGTTTGTAAACATTTAAATTGATTCTTTGCTTCAATTTCAACTTAGACAGCCTTTATGACTCATTTCAATATGGAGCAACTTTATTAATGGAATTCAAGTGTCCTTAATAATTTTTTTTAAAAAATCCAACAGACATCGCAGTAGCGAGTTTTCAAAATATATAACGTGGTTATTCTGTTATCAGTGGCCAAATCAGTAAGATAAACATTATCAGAAGTATCAATGTTTCAATTTATTTAAATATTAATATTGTGTAAGGGCTAAGTATGCCCGTAGAAATCAGTTAATAAAGGATATCATATACTCTAAGAATAACTTGAAATAGTGCTCACAAGAAAAGAACAATTTGCACGAAAAATTCCATGCCCATACTCAGTGTTTTAAATGTCGGATATTAGGGAAATGTCGGATGTCGTAATCGGATGTCGGATTTCAGATTTCGGAGATATTTCGGGGCCATTTAGTAAATTTCGGACGTCATGACGGATAACAAATATATATTCTAGATGTCTTAAATAATGTAATTTAAAATTCTTATCAAGGTAATACATACACAACTTATGCAAAACTACATAAATATGTTTAGGATATGTATAATTAACTTAAACATTTTGCATATATTCACTAATCAATTGTTAAAATTTCTCAATTGCTCTAACTTCCAAGACCAATCAACATATTGGTTTTTCCCAAAATGTTGGCCGACATTTCGGGAAAATGTCGGCCGACATATCGGATTTTTCCCGAAATGTCGGCCGACATTTTCTAAAACGCCATTTCAAATGCAGGTGAGGATGTCGTAGCGGTGAGGGCTTGAAAACGAAATGTCGGCCGACATTTAAAACACTGCCCATACTCAAAGGTTTTTATATATATATATATATAAAATATCAATGCGGAAAAGTATGAACCAAAACTTTCCTGTTTGTTTAAGACCTTTGGTTATTACTCTTATGATGTATATCAAAAACTAATAGTTCAATCTGAAAATTTTACAAAAGCAGAAAATGCCTTCTGTCAAAAAAAAAATAAAAAAGGCTAACTTCATGAAGGTTGTTTATATGCTTAAGAAAACTTCTTGAAGGTTGTATATACATTTAAAACTGAAGCTAAAAAGGATGTAAAACTGTATTAGCCAGTAATATGTACAAAACCTTTCCGTGAGTAGTACTTCATTCAGTGACTTAAAAAAATGAATTTATTACAAGAATGGACCACCTCTTCTTCAACAAATCATATATAAATCCTTCAACAGATTCAATAAGCAAGAAATGTAACAAAATCAAAGAAAAATATATCAAAGATCAAGCGGTCCAAAATTTCTAGGACAACTAGTAGATGAATGAACAAGAGAATAGAGAAAATGAAGTAGCTACAGTTGTGCATGCAGGATTGTCAGTAAACATGTCCAGATCCTGCTGACAGATCGTAAATCAAATGCATAACAAATAAGGCCTGGTAAAGGGGTGGCAGTGACTTGTAGAGAATCCCAGGTTCAAGCCGGTTGCGGCCTATGTATATAAAAAAAAAATGCATAACAAGAAAGTAACAATTCCACATCTTATGAAACATTAAATTTCATTTTCCACCAAACAACTAAAATTCCCTCTTCTATAACAACAAGTTTTTTTTTCAAAAGATTAATAATAGAGAGATTAATGGTACTAGAATCATTGTAAATTATACAGCTAAAGTTCAAATAATGCATTCCCGTTCCTAGTAAATACCTCACATCTAAGGCACGTAAGGAACTCATGAAAGTTTGACTTGTATTTCATCTTCAACCATAGAAAATATTCATGCATCCTGCAGGGCACAAAAGATGTGTCATTTTAAAATTTAATTTAGATAGGAGAATCAAACTCGCAATATAAAATATTAAGAGCTTTTAACCTTAACTAAAACAAGAGAACAATGGAAGGACTTGGGGATTTGACTGAAAATGTATAGAAACCAAGTACTCAGTATGATAATCTCTACGAATGAAATCTGCTCAAGCTTTCTTCTCTTCTTTTAGTAAATAACAACATAATTAAGGCTAGGTGCAGATTTAATAGTTGTAACTTCAGGATACAGACCCTAATTTGTAATTGTGAACTTAACTCCCCCCACCCTTTGAACTTGGCTTAGCCTCTACAACTCCTCATCATTTTATCTCTATATGATTGAAAATGCCGCTTGATTTAAGCATGGAAATATAATTATATTCTGTGTAGAACAGCAGATTCTACTTGCTGTACCTGTTCATATCAATATTGACATCAGCAAGCCAGGTGGTCAAGTATACCTGCAAATGAAAACAAGTCAAGCTTAAGACAGGAGAAAAAGAGAAGCTCCTTTTTACTTAATTTTCCAACCAGTTCAGAAGAATTTGCATCATGATTCAGTTGTACGCCATGCCCTCACAAACAGCTTTGACCAAATCAATTTGTATATCTTTCTACATTGCAAAGGCTTGTAACAGATATATTGAAGTTATGAACTTTTCATTTGATGTCGATGGAAATACAGGAAAATAAATTTGGGCCATGGCTGAGGACTCGACATAATCTTATAATAAGAAACAATGACTAAGACTATATAAACAAATCCTCAAGACAAGTCAAAGGAGCAAGAAGAAAAGCATCAAGGTGTTGATAACCTAATGTCCCTATAGCTAAAGATTATTTAATTCTGGACTCTTTGCGAATGATCTGAAGTCAGTAGTAGCTATAAAGCAGAACAGGCAACAGATGACATGCATGAGGTCCCCGAATTGAGCCTCATTTAATTCTGTGGCTGTGGAACTAAAAGCAAATGAACAGGAAAGCAGCAGCAACCTATGTAGCACGAGCACGGAAACGGGTGTCAGACACGATACGGACACGGAACATGACAAAATCCAAAAAAAGGATACAGGGACACGGCAAGTAATATTAAATATTTTATTATTATTATTATTATATAGATAAATTTCTCTCCCCGTTTCTAATTTTCTGATTTTCTCTCATACTTTCAAACAGGTGCATTGTCTTCAATTTTTCAACAGTACTTTTCGAAGTAGATATTTCTACACAACTCCACCTATGTGAGTAGAATAATGAATAATCAACTTGTCAAAAAATAATCAAACATGAAAATTGATTTTATTAAAGGTAAGATGGAAAATAAAATAAAATTTAAATAATTTACATTTATAGCTTCTATAAAGTAACAAATAAAACAAAAAAATTAAAAGTAATCTAACTAATACCTCATCTAGTTCATGATGTATGTAAATTCTACTAACATATTTGCTTATGTCAAAATGATATTTTTTTAATGTTTATTTAAGCGACATATGACTTTTAAATATCTAATACATGATCTTTTAATTTTATTGACACGGCGTTGGACACGGTGCAGACACGTGATTTTATGGTTGTTTAAAATTCAACACGGCATCGGAGTGTCCGATACGTGTCAGGCAAGTGTCAGTGTCTGACACATGTCCGTGTCACTTTGAAGTGTCTGTGCTTCATAGTAACAACAACAAAAAAATGGGAAAATTTGAGGACATGCCGAGAAGATGTTGGCTTATCTTCTCCTTGTCCAGTTCTCAGACTAGACTAGGAATATTGCACTCTGAAAGAAAGTTACTATTCATTGAACTAAGGTTCTATTGAGATCTGTCCTTTGTCCCTTCATGTTTTAGTAGGGCATGAGCCCCAACTTGGATACTACTAAAGTTTCTCTTAGACCTGTTTTTGGTCTTTGAAATGACAAGTAACCAGATTCACTCAATCAATTTTTAATGGTCGATGATTGATAACCAGGAAACCTACTTTCCAGCCAAGTTCATTCTTCTTATCAGAAGCGTTAATGGTATCTCTAATTTTTAACTATTATCACTGCAATTTACAGTTTATTACATCTGTTGATAATTATCTCTCTTTCTAACAGGCTTTCTCCATGTTGTCAAGAAAAATTTAAAAAATATTTTTTTCTCATATAACCCCTCCCCCCGAAAAAAATAATCTTGCTTATTTTGATATAACCCCAAAAAACTTTTTGTATTTTAACATCCCCCCACCCCCAAAAAAAAACCCAAAAGTTCTTAAGATATTTCAAATACAACCCAAATGACTGAAATGCCCCACGTGCGGTATCCTGTTTATCACTATTTTTTAAGTCATTTTGGGTGTATTTGACATAACTTAATGGCTTTTGTGGGTACATCAAAATAAGCAAAACTTGGGAGTTACCTAAAGAAACCCAAAGTTTTGTCATAAGTTCCACATATCATTTAGAACAGGCTGAACTGTTGTAGTTCGATAGAAAAAGATATGGGATAAGCATACCTGCAAAACCTCACAGCTCCAAGCATGTTTTGATTGGTCTGCTAAAGGATCACCTGATTGCCAATCCTTTATTCGGGGAGGGAGTGGCACACAATTTTCGTTGCCAAGTATACTGTTCATTCTTAAACCATCAAACTCTCCAGGATAAAGCTCATGAAACCAATTTAACTGATTAGCTTGTCCACCACCTTCCTTATAGTAAAGACTAAGTAGCTCCACAACAAGCAATCGCTATTCATGCCAAACAATCACATGGAACAAAAACACTTAAGAGGAAAAGTTGACACCAATTGCTAAAAGAAAAATGCAGCAACTATATACCAAAGAACGTGCAGAAGAAATAGGAATCATCACATTACTAGGAGAAGGAGAATGCATTAGGCCATGAAATTTGATTAAGGAAAACATAACTTCCTCAAAGAAAATCACAGTGCCAATTTTTTTACCAAGGAAAACACAGAGGTTGTGAGTAGTACCTTTAAGTACAGCTCTAATACAAACATCTCAACCAGCTCTTGCGCCAGACTCTCTGGAAAATATTTGACAGAAAAATTCAGACTTCTCTTTCCAGATTTGTTTTATCACAAATTCCTTTACAAACAGAAAGAAACATACTATACATAGGAGAGATAACTATGCTTCAATCAAAACAATAGTTTGCAAGCTAATTGAAAAATATCAAGAGGGAGCATGTGTGTGGGTTTGTACATATCACCTATGGTCACCATACTCTTGTATATGTTTTGGTATTTTCCCTAACGAAGATTGAGAAATGCTTTTCCTCGTGCTCTTGGTAGTGCGTACGTCTCAAGACAATTCCGTGATTTTTGCTGTTCAAAGCACCATTCATCAGCTTTCTTATCCTGAATTACCACAACAAATGGTATAGCTCAGCAAAAGCATCACCTCGTTCTTGAAATTGCCCACTCTCTTCTTTTCTTTGGTTCATATAGAGTTTTGGGGCAAAAGGCATTGTAACTGCCAGTTATCTCATTATGGGATTCCATCATCACATTCATCTTACTCCTTTTCAGAAGTAATTCTTTGTTTCGTCATCCTATTCCCGCCTTAGGGTTTTTAGTCGTGTTTTTATGCTCCTTCCTTCACACAAATGCGCTAAATTATCTGCTAAACCTACTCCATGTGTTCCCCCGATACAATTTTAAAACACAAGGGCCATAAATGTTATGATCTCACCGCTCGTTCCTTACATATCGTGCGTCATGTTGAGTTTTCTTAATACCGGCTTTATTATTCTACATTTTCCTCCACATCATCTCCAAAATTAGCTCCTTCAAATCTTGTTTTCATTGACCTGCTTCCTTTGAGACATGTGTTGAGCCTCCCTCTACTTCCTCCCCTCATATTCATCCACCTCCTCCGATCACTCAATCGTAAACAATCCTCTATTCAGAGAGCAGACCTCCTGCTATCCTTCCTTTGTTCCAGATACCGCACCTTCTTGTGACTCCTGATGAATGATCATGTCATTCTTGAACATTCTCCTCTCATGAGAGACATCCACCTGGCCGCTTGGACTTTATTGTTTCTGGTAATTTTCTGTTAGGTTTACATCATTCCTGGCAGCCATTCATTCTTAAAGGATCACTTGGAGTTCGATGCTTTAGGCATTTCTGAGTGGCAAAAGGCTATGTTTGAGAAGGTCAAAACTTTCAATATATCCATGATTGGAAAGTTATTCCTCTTCTTCCTGACGAGATTCTTATTTCTTGTCGCTAAGTTTATAAGATTAAGACTCGTGTTGTTGATAAAGTAGAGGGCTATAAGACTTGTTTGGTGGGCTCTCTATGGTCTCAAACAAGGCCCTCCTTCCTCCTATGAGAAATTTAGCCTTCAGACTACTAGTGCTCTTTGAAGTGAATATGATTATTCCTAGTACTTCTTATCAAGGGTGTAAAAGTAAGAAAAAAGTTCTCATTAACTAACTAATATAAGGTATGGTTTCAGATAGTGGCTAAAGTAATTGCAAATATCACTAACAAGTATATTGGACATCCGAAAGCATAAAAAGTAAAAGTAAACAAAAGTAAATTCCCAAATGAAATGTATGTAATAAAATGACTAAGTAAGAAGACATTAATTAGAATGTTAGTAGTTAAGACATACAATAAGGAGATAACATATCTATCAACAACATGTTCCACTAAAATATAAGGCAAGTTCCTAAAGTAGTGGTTCTAGAAAAAACATGCTGAGAGGAAATTGTTGGTAGTTTCTAATAATTCAAAAATTATAGTTATAATTGCAAGATGGGAATAAGGCCCATTTTCATCAAAGCAAGGACATGACCTAATAATGATGAAAAACTAGTTCCCTAATAGCATTCTCACCCCCTGTGCCCAAGCAAAAGGCCGGGGGGGGGGGGGGGGGGGGGGGGGGGGGGTTCATCAAAAACAAGGTTGCCTGGCTTGAGCTCGGGCAACTCTTGGCTGGGCTTCTGCCTGGGCAGTGTAGGGCCCACCATTAGAGAGGTGATTTTTGCAAATTTTTATGTGGGTCCCACCATACTGCCCGTGCAAAAAAACCTGCAGTGGAAATGCTCTAAGATGCAATGGACATGCTTGGGGTTTAGAATACTTATTACTTGCTTACTCAATAAATATCTACACAGGATTTTAAATAAACAAAAATAGTCAAAACAAATATTACCTTGCTATTACATGATAGCAAAGCATATCGTTTATGTATGTGATGAATAACTACGGGGGAAGTGATTTTGAATTGAAACAATTTTATTATAGAATCATTATACTAAAGACATACGAAAAGGAAGAACTTGCTACATTTCATGGGTCTTGGTTCGTGTATCAAGTGTGAGGAGTCCATACATAAGCTTATATATTTTGTTGTGAAAATCTTCATTCATGAATAACTACAAGTAGCAAAGTTTGGGAAATGTTACATTCATTAGGAATTTTTATTAGGGATAATACAAATAGAGTCAAGTCACCCATTTTTACATGTTATCACCTTGCCCAAATTCGACTGCACTTGTTAAGATCCAGAAAACCACATTGCAGTTCATAGCAACTAAACGAACATTTGCCCAAAAGGACAAGTATCCATGCTTGATTATTATGAGACCTCTCTAAAAGATGGACCGTGAGTTCACCAGATTTCATTTGTAAACAGTCCAAACAAAATATTCCAAAGGTACTCATAAAGGAGGTCACTAAAATAACATTAAATCATGCAAAAAAAAGACCAAACCTTTTAATAAACTAGAGGCCTACTTTCTGTTTACTTGTATGGATGCAGATCTAATAGAAGTAATGATCAGGCAAAAGATGTACAGATCTCAGAGCGAGAGCTCAAACCATAGGAGTTCGAAAGGCCACGAAATTGACATCATCTTGCAGGAACAAAAATCCCTACATATGCCCACTTTTCTTTAAGGTAGTGAAGGATTTTCTATATGATTAGATACAGCATGCATGTAATAAGGTGCAATGCTAGAATCATAGTCAGGCCAAAAATTATTAGATATTGTAGAAAAACAAGGCAAAGAAATAATACAATAATATCAAAGGTTTTCTGCACTTCAACAAATTCAGATTTGCTTTTTCATATATCATACCAAAATTTGAGATTGAGAGGAGTGAAAACACAGGAATCCCTCCACCATCTCCAGGGTCATTAACATCCTCTGGATGATGACAGAATTGTACAAGGGAGCTGGCACCAGAAACTTTAAGAAACAATCGCATCAAGCTAGATGATTGGACCATGTGAGCAACAGAAGCTACCTATAATGACCATAAGCATAACTGAACTGTTTAATATAGATCGAGGATTCAATAACACTCAAAGATACATGTGACAGAGGATTAAAAAAAAAATTAGCTGCACCAATACTGGATAAAGGAGCATGTAGTAAAACATTTATCCCTTTATGGTACAGTAAAAAGACGAGACTATGACTCATTGTCTATCGACCCAAAATCAAAAGTAAAAGTTATCAGATCTGTAATTAAACTCATGACTCACTTCTTGTATTGCTTGAGAAGTTTCTACTTGAGGCCTATGTTAAAATTAATAATGTCAAGTTACTAGCACGACCTCTTATGCATAAGCGCAAGAAATGAAAACTGAACATGCAAATATCCTCCCAAGGAAAATGTTGCAGTTGTTTCATAAATCGGGCATACAAACATGTATCAGGCAGTGCAATTTCTCAATCCCAGAGCCTAGTTGTTATCCATTAACTAAGACAACGGACATCTCAACATTGAAATAAAAAGAAAAAATTGTTTCTTGAAAGCAAAAGGAAAGTCGCAAATCTAGGAATGAATGAACAAAATCAAAATATGAAGATAGCCAACGCCAATGAGACAAAGTAAAGAAGACCAAGCACAAAGATATAAGCAGTCTCCTCAAAGAAGGGAAAACAGTCACTGCCTCCAGCAGGAGTAAACTGTATTTTATGAGCATTGAAGTGAAATAATTACACTCTTTCAAGAATAAAATTAACTGCAATTTAATGAACTTCGATAGGCTATACATGGAACAAAGCATGCATACCATGTCCTTGTATGATGATAAAAGATTGCCGCAGCAAACTTCCTGTAAAAGAGAAATATACAAGGAGCAGGTCAAATGAAGACAGCACAACAGCAAAATCTTCTGTGATGGTAGAATAGTTTTCTATTTCCATGAAATTGAACAAAAAATCTACCTGCTTCTTTGCCAATTTCTCAGAGGCCTTTTGTCGAATACCTGACATGTCCTTCAGAGCTCCCAAATCCATCTCGGGCAAATACCTGTTGTCCAAAATTACATCTCAAAAACCTCAAATTGAAACACTATAAAGGGTAAAAGAGGAAAGATCTTGCCTCTCAGAGAGATGGGCGTTGACGAGGGATGTTGCGTGCGATCGGGCTTCGGAGGCGGCGGAGAACCAGCGGCCTTTTGAAGCGAGGAGCTTCGACCATTGGTTCCTGAGGTTTCTCTGGGATGCTGGCCTCCACAGACGCGACGGCGATGGCGACGGCGACGGCGAATTGAGGCTAGGGTTTTGTTGGTTTAGGTCCTCGCATTTTGAAGAGCACGATGCAGTTTCCATGAAGTTTTTTTTCTCTCTCTTTTTTTTTTTTTTTGGAAGTCACTCAACAATGCCGCGCTAAGAGCATCTCCAACCCACGCCATTTTTGGCGTGGGTTGGGCTGGCGCCGGCTCCAACCGGCGCCAAAAAACAACCGGCAAAACGTCGGGTGCTACAGTACCACGTCAGATTGGCGTGGTACTGTAGCACCCGGCATTTTGCCGGGTGCCATTTTTTTAATTTTTTAATGTTTTTTTTTTTTGTTTTTTTAGTTTAGTTTTTTATAGTTTTTAGTTTTTAAGTTTAGATTTTTTTGTTTAGTTTAGATTTTAAGTTTAGATTTTAAATTATTTATAGTTTTTAAGTTTAGATTTCTAAGTTTAGTTTTTAGTTTTATATAAAATGCAAGCTTATTTAAATTTATTTTTATATTTCTGTTATTTATTAATTTTTTTATTTTATTTTTTTAAGTTTTTAAAATTTATAATTTTTGCTTTGTTTAATTCAATATATCTTATTAAGTTTTTAATTTTAAGATTGCATTTTATATTCATTTAATATTTTTTTATTTAGTTATAAATTGTCAAATTTACTAATTTAAAATTACAATTATTACAAGCTGAACCACGTATAATTCAACATTAAGATAATTATAACGAAACACAAGTCACATATATTGCTGATTAAACTGACAGATACAATAACATAGCTGCGAATACATAAATTTAACTAATACAACATAGAGAGCGTGGAACATAATAGCAGAGACATTAAATAAAGCAGATATTCAAATAAGCTAAAATATAATCTAATAGTCTCCTAAATTGCCTCCTCTTCCGCTTCCACTTTCACTTGGATTGTTCAAATAATCAAATGTTGAAAGAACGGTTGTTGACGCTCAGCTGCTCTTTTCTCTAAAATCTCAAGTTGACGAGCTTTTATATGAGCACGTACAGTTGGATTTGAAATAGAATTCAAATCTTGACATAAAATCCTATCTTCTTGCAATGTAATATTTTGCTTCTGCAGTTCCATTTGCTTCTGCCTATCTTCACGAGATTGTTCTAACATCGTCATGAGTTTAACATTATCGTCACTCAACCTTCTGACAACATCATCAAATTCACGGTCATTTTTCCTCTTTGCCTTGGCCTTTTTCACCCCACTGGGCCGTTGTGACGAGTGCCAGCGGGGACATCATTTAAGTGGGTAGGAATGATGACAGTCCAGGAGATTCTGGTGTTTGAAATTCCGGTGTCGGATTCTCAGATTCAGAGGACACATAATTTGAGGATGTGTGCTGCTGAGATCTTTGTCGAGCTGTAGGGACATTATCTGCAAATTTTTCAAAAATCTCCAAAATATTCCATACATGATCAAATTTGAAACCTCTGTTGTAATTAGGATCTTGCGCGAGCAACCTTTTGCGTGATCTACCTACACAACAAAAACAGATTAAAAGCTAAATATCGACATACATAAATCGATAATAAAGAAATGCAGGAAATACTAACAATGTCTTGTTCGGAAGCTCCGCTAGGATTAGATTTTCTATTTGTCTAACACATCCATTCAACTTGCGGATGGCCTTCTCTATGATTTTCATTCAACTTGTGTTTATATTGTTTTATATAAATTAAATGAAAATAGTTCTATTAATTTAAAATTAAATATATTATTAAAATTTCATAGTTGTTATAATTGAATATAGTAGAATTAAAAAGTAATTTCTTAATTTCATAAATAAAAATATTAATTGATTATTAAAGTTAAATATTAAATATTATATAATATTATTAAAAAGTTTAATACATTTTAAACTATTTTAATAATATAACCCAATTTACTTAAATTATCACATAATATGTTGATAATAAAAATTTGATACAATAATAAAAAAAAAATAATAAAATATGTAGGGAAATATTCCATTTGGAGTGGAAATGGAGTGATGGGTTGGAGAGAGTTTTAGTGAACGCTCCATTTTGGAGCGAAAGTACGCTCCAAAATGGAGCGTTGGTTGGAGATGGTCTAAGTGATCGATATGTACAGCACGTATGGGCCCGAGAAAGCAACAAGGCCCAAGCCTAGCCCAGATTGGAAGTTAAAACCCTAGAATCTTTTATTTTTCCTCCCTTTTAAAATATTTTCTTTTCCATTATTTTCTTTTTATTTTTGCTGACTTGTGTGTGTGGGTGGGTGGGTGGTGGGGTGGGGGGGGGGGTGGGGGTTGGGTGGGGAATAGTTTGCCATATGTGATTAAAATGAAAAGGTGACTAGAGTTGTAGGAATTTAAATGTAAGAAATTGAAAATATATATATATTATGTGCAGAGAAATAAAATTAGACTTCATATTTGAACAGTATTGTAGAGTCAACCATATAAATTTGCCTCTCTTTTACTTAATTTTGAATTTCCTAATTTTAATGGATGACGAAAAA
Source organism: Agave tequilana (assembly GCA_038442645.1). Taxonomy (NCBI): domain Eukaryota; kingdom Viridiplantae; phylum Streptophyta; class Magnoliopsida; order Asparagales; family Asparagaceae; genus Agave; species Agave tequilana. Next base: position 65,353 of record JAVJIF010020701.1, read on the forward strand.
TAGTAATTATAGAATGTCCATTTATTACTTATTACACTAAATTCCCTGAACTTCTACAAGGCTGTTTGGTTAGGGGTGAAAGTGAGAGAGTGATGAAGTAATAATAGTTCTCTTTGAAACTTGAGAATTGGTTAGTAAGTTTTTCAGTATTTGGATGTTGTTGGGAAGTGTAGTTTAAAAAATGTTATGTTTTTTTCGGTGTTTGAATGATAACGTGAAAGTGAAAAAATTGAACACAAAGTTGACCGCAAAATAATATTAAAATAAAAAATAATTAAAAATAAATAAATAATAATTAAGAAAAATAAAAATTGAAGTGTAATTAGAATGCAAGTGAGATTTACATGATCACAAAATTAACTGTTTTGAGATACAACTTATTACAAATGAGATTTACATGACTACAAAATTAACTGTAGCATCATGAAAGTGAGGAAATGGTTATGTAAAAGAGAAAAGAGAAAAAAAAATCTTATTTTTCCTTACTTCCGCATGCTTCCTTAGATCCAAACAGCAACAACATTGCTACTCTCCTTGCCGATAATATTGTAGGCATACTCAACAGAGAGAGAAATGTTAGCTCGTGGAGGCGATGTTTACTTCTATAATTGTAATATTCATGGACGTTTCTGTGGGAGAGAGGAGATAGAGGAGATGGAAGACGGTAGCACAGAAATCGGACGACAAAGGAGCGAGAAACGGCGCATGAAGCAGGCCAGAAGTGCTCCCGGTCGACCGCCCCGGTCGACCGGTGGAGGAGGCCGGTCGACCGCCCGGTCGACCGACGTGCACGAGCGTGCACAGGAAGGAGCGATCGACCGGCCCGGTCGACCTACTGAGAAGGGCTCGCTTTCGGTTGGGCGCGGTCGACCGGGCCGGTCGACCGACAGGCGCGTTTGGACTTTCCTTTTAGGATTCGGATTTCTTTTCTGGATGGAATCGAATCTAACCTGTGTTAGATATAAATTTATTTCATACAAGATCTACACATATACTGTAAGCCTCTTTATCATGATCAAAGTGAAGGAGGATTTTAGGCATACCTGATTCCATTACGAAGAGGATGCCGAAGGTTGCACGATCTCGAGGACGCCGGGTTGAAGGAGAGGATTCTTCTCTCCAGCCACCAAGTTCTCTTCTTTATCCTTAGAGGAGATGAGAGGCCTCCAAGAGAGAGATGGTTATTCTTGTTGGTGGAGAGGGAACCCTACTCATGATATATATAGCATCAAGAAACCCTAGTTCAACTCATCATAGATCTAGGCCCTTGATTTATAACACGAGTTCCACACGTGTAGATGAGTCCCACATTCTAATTTAAATACACTCATGGCTAAGTGTAATTGAAAACGTGTCTAGACCCAAACCATTTAGGTTTGATCAATTCTTTATTGGGTCAAACAACATAGGTTAAGTAGGCGGGTGCAAATATCCAATTGACTGGATTAGGCCAAAATAAATTAGACTTTAAAAAACTAATAAGTCTAACAATCTCCCACTTGGGCCAAGCAAGTCATACTGAATAGATATTATGCATAACTTTATGACGTCAATACTTTAACCGCCGACAAACCACGTTTCAAAACAATCTGGTCCATTAAGAGTCCTGCCACCGAACATGACGATCATTACCTTCTGTATAATCGAGGTAGGACCTTCCACATCACAAGTTTCAGAACCCCTAACGACATAGATCAAATGTGGACGTGCGGCATGGAAATGTCCTCTGATCAAATAAGTACAATTCCAACTGGTTTTCACTTTATGACTCCAACGAGTCTAGCCCTATGACTCCAACGAGTCTAACTTTATGACTCCAACGAGTCAACTGCTAATTCAACAAACTCAAATGCGCAAAAGTAAACTTTAAGAAAAGCAGTTATAAATTTATCAGAATCAACAAATATCCATAAAGTGCACTTAGAAATAATATCTGTTACATAAAATTATCCACTCCTACAAAATCAGGATATCATAATGACTAGTCATCCCCATATGAGCAATATGCTCTAAGAATACTTAAGGTGAAAGTCCTTTAATGAGTGAATCTGTAATGTTAATAATAGTGTCATCACTATCAACAGACAAAATATAATTCCGAACTTTATCATTGATGACAAGAAACTTGATGTCGATATGCTTCGACTTTACTGAACTCTTGTCACTATTGTAGTAGAGCTCTATAGCTCTTATTATCACAGTGTAGCTGTAATGGCCTCTCGACTAAATCCACCATCTTCCTACAATAAGGAAAATAAAACATGAAGTGGACTTCCTATTATCGATACATACAGCATAATCTGAATCTGTGTATCCGATCAGCTGCAACTGATCAGATTTCATGTAGTCTTCCATTGATATCGCATTACCTTCTTGACAGTCTTCCAGAGATCAATCCCATGATTGATCAAATTTCTGTCATGTTTCTCAATGGTATATGCTATTCTGGATGGGTACAAACTTGAGCACACATCAGACATCCAACCGCCAATGCATATGGAATGTCTTTCATTTTCTCTTTCCGTATATCATTCTTGGGACATTAGAGTAGACTTAACTTATCTCCCTTGGAGCAATTCTTCATGCCATATCTATCTAGCACCTTATCGATATAGGCCTTTTGTGATAAACCTAATATTTCACGTGTCCTGTCACGTTGAATCTGGATGCCTATCACAAAAGAAGCATTTTCAAGATCTTTCATCTCAAAATTCTTTGAGAGAAACTCTTGATCTCAAGTAAAAGAGCCATATCGTTACTTGCTAGTAGAACGTCATCCACATATAGCACAAGAAATATAAGTCTACTACTCTCTTTAATTTTATTGTAAATGTATTGATAATCTACAATCTCCTTAAACCAAAATCGGATATTACATGATCAAATTTCAAATACCATTGACAGAATGCTTGCTTTAAACCATAAATGAATTTCTTTATTTGCAAACCAATATTATGAAACCTTCACTTTAAAACTTTCTGGTTGCACCATACAGATTCCTTCTCAATGCTACCATTAAGAAAGGCAATCTTAACATCCATTTGGTATAACTCTAGGTCAAAGTGAGCCACCAGTGCCATAATAATCCTAAAAGAATGCTTCATGAAAAACAGGGAGAAAGTCTCCTTATAGTCAATGCCTTCTCTTTGAGTGAAATCCTTTGTGACAAGATGTGCCTTATACCTTTCGACATTGCCTTTCGAATCCCGCTTGGTTTTGAATACTCATTTATAACCAATCGGTTTCTTTCTGTAACACCCCATCCTCGGTATACGTGCACAGTTACGTATCCTGATTTTTGGTGCATTTTTATTATTATTATTTTATTTTATTTTATTTTCTGCTATTTAAATACTTACTCATATAACAGTACTGCATGATTTGATCTGTTTGGTATTCAGATTTGACTAATTTGTGTTTCAAATATTATCTTTTAATATTCTAGATTTTTCATGATTTTCTGGAATTTTTCGGAATTAAATTATAGATCTTCAAAACGGTGTCGGCCAGTATCACTGGTTGATTCCAGGAATTTTAATTTGCTATTGGAACCAAATTTCCGGATTTTGCTTTCATATTCCTTCTTAGAATTATGTTTTCTTCCTTTGGGCATTTTCTGGGGATTTTCAGATTTTATCGAAAATTCAGCCTACCCGGTGTAGACACCGATCCCAGTATATTCCAGATTTTTATTTTGAAATGGGATTGAATTTCTGAAAATTGATTTCACCAAAAGCCATTTCATAATATTTATGATTTTTGTAAATTTTTGGAGAGCTTTCCGAGACACTTTAATTTTTGGACTTTTCCGGAAATCTCGGTATTTTCCCAGATACCGGGAATTTATCCAACTACTTCACTCTTCTCTTTTTCCATTTTCTCTCTCCTTCTTCAAACACGAGTTTTGGCCAACTGGATCCATCATTAATGCGGAGACCCTTCCCTTGCTGCATTTAATGCTTATGGGCCAATTCAACTTAAGTCCAATCACCCATGCCTTTGTCCTTTTCTCTGAAACGCAGCCTCCTTGCATTTTCTTCTGGACGCAGCCATTAAATTCCGCGTTTGGCCCCTTTTTGCCTAAACGCAGCTTTCTTTGATAAGGAAGTGAGGATGGCACTTATTATATTATTTTCCCCTTCTATATATATGCACTCCTATCTTCTCTCTCTTTCATTTTCTTTCACCTTCTTGTTTCCAGCAAGCTCCAACAGCAAACCCAAACCCCAAGCTCCTTGGCCGGCCATTACCACCACCCACCAAATCCAATTTCACCACCAAAAATCTCTCTACCTCATTCTCCTCCATCTCCTCCTCCATTTCCAATCACAAACACCACCTTCTTCAACATCCTTTCACCAAGAGACTTCAAAGAACCCATCTTCACCAAAAAGACTTCACCACCATTTCCACCACCCCCTGCACCACCGTAGCCGCCACCAAGCATACCACCTTCACCTCCTCGTCGACCTCTTTCTAACGGACTATAGATTCGCTCCCCGCAACATCGTTTGCAAAATCTCATTTTGCCAAATTGCACTAGACTTGCACCCTCAAACTCTCTTCCTTCATTTGTGAGGACCGGCCACTCCTTTTGGATTGGGGCCGCGTTCTTCTTCGTTGACAAGACTCTGGGCCGGTACCCTCCTTTTGGGTTGGGGCCGAGCTTTATCACCGTTGATTTTCCGGTAATCGTTTCGGTAACAAACCTGGCAAAGAACTCATCTTCCTCACTTGTCATTTTACTTGTATTTTTATATCAACAACCACAACCCTCAAAAGCCAGTTTTGTTCTCTGTCTGCCCACTTTCCCGCGTCTGCTCACTTTTCGCGTCTGCCCACTTTCCCGCGTCTGCTCACTTTCCGCGTCTGCTCACTTTCCCGCGTCTGCTCACTTTTCCGCGTCTGCTCACTTTCCCGCGTCTGCTCACTTTCCCGCGTCTGCTCACTTTCCCGCGTCTGCTCACTTTTCCGCGTCTGCTCACTTTCCCGCGTCTGCTCACTTTCCCGCGTCTGCTCACTTTTCCGCGTCTGCCCACTTTCCCGCGTCTGCTCACTTTTCCGCGTCTGCTCACTTTCCCGCGTCTGCTCACTTTTCCGCGTCTGCCCACTTTCCGCGTCTGCTCACTTTTCCGCGTCTGCTCACTTTCCCGCGTCTGCCCACTTTCCCGCGTCTGTAACCCCGCGTCTTCATCCTCACCTTACTGATTCATCCTTCTCCTCCTCTTTTTAATATATATAATCGCGTTGGTTACTTAATTCTGGAACTTGGGATTTCCCGGTGTTACTTGAAGTTTTAGGCGAGTGTTCTCGCCTTCCTTCAGATTTTCCTACTTTGTCACGATTGACTATTATTATATCATTTTCCTGGCACACATGCATGCATCATTCTACTACTGGATGCTTACCCCGCAATATCATATTGATACCTGACTTTAGATTGTCACGTTTACGGGAATCTTGTACTTTCTATCCTGGATTATATGCGATGACTTGAAATGACAATACTCATGACTCTTTAACTCCTGATCTTACCAGGCACTTGCTTTCCCGTAAATTGATAATTAAATATATTAAATCATAAAAAGGAATAACTTGCATCGGGTCGGGGGAAATTTGCGGCTATCAATATATGTTCGTGTTTACAGTGGCACTAGGCATGTTGTGCAACTAAAATTCCCAGTCTGACCTGTGGGCCTCCAGGCGACTGAGGGGAGTGCTGGCTCCCTCCTTCTTGGTACCATCTTGATAAGGGCATTCTATAAGACCCTCCTGTAGGCCTTGCGGCCGGTTCCATGCACCAGCAATGGAACGTCCTGGACCGTGGTCCCGGGCATGTACGGGACCCACTGTAAACATTGTTCGTTGATACCCCCGTTGGTTTCCAATAACAGCCTCGGTTTACTCATATGTGGATGTATGTATACTGGGACGCTATTACACATACCTAGACATATGGGTAGAACGAGTAATAAGTATAAATATTGAAGATGACAGCAATAGATTTATTCAGGCCTTATCACCTCCATTTCATGCTTACTGTACATGTACACTCAATACAGTTTGATGCTTAATATTATTTTGATCATATCAACACATGCATATACTTATCTTACATGGCACTTGGCTTTCACCTACATAATTGTTAGGGAGTTCTGACTCCCCTGAACTTGCATGTTCAGGTTCTGAAGCCTGGATTGAAGAGGAGCCTCCACTGAAGACCAAGCCTATCTCTCGGAGCAGGCTGTCTTGCCCTAGCTCCTTCTGTTCCTAAACCTTCCTGCTAGCTCGGGGATCTTCTTCTCAGCCCGTGAGCACCTTTTGCTGCACAAATTGTAATTTTTTACTTTTGTACCTGACTGTGATATATGTACATGTACCTATATATCACTCTGTGATAACTTTGTAATCCTTATGTTGGAATGTATATTGCCACGTGTTTCCGTACTCTGATTCTTGTCTGTACTGATGCTTAGCGTATATACGTGAGGGTATTTCTGACCTGCGTATATACGTCGCAGTAACGTCTCCGTACCCTCCGGATCGGGGCGTTACAGGTTGGTATCAGAGCCCAGGCTCTCACACCTACAGTACAACCAATTGCAAATTAATAGGATCTTAATTTGCAGTTGGAATACATGAGTTTCGGTTATACATTTCAACTATAACATACAAAGTTATCCATTCCTTCTTGATATTCCTTCCCCTGATTCCTAAAATCCATCTACCTCTTGCTTTCGCTCCTCTTTTTCAGACACCTTTTACCAACATAGATATGGATAGAAGGTCCGGACGTAACAACTCCGGGCAGTCACAGGACGGGCCCGCAGGAGGAAATGCTGATATTCTAAGAGTTATCCAAAATATGGTAGAGAATCAACAAAGGCAGACCGAACTCCTTCGGCAAGGATTGATAGCAGCTCCTCAGGAACGAAGGCCGGCAACGTGTCAGACTTCAGGCGGTTGCAGCCGGCAATATTTACAGGGGAAGAGAGACCACTGGATGCCGAGCAATGGCTAATCGACACAACAGATCTCTTGAAGGCAGCACGGGTTCCAGAGGAAGATCAGGTGGAGGTCGCCAAGATCCAATTAAAGGATGTGGCTAGAAACTGGTGGCTAGCTGAAGAAGCGAGACTGGAAAAACCCATCACTTGGGACCAGTTCTCTAAAAGCTTTTATGATAGATTCTTCCCCACCACAGCTCAGAAGGAGATGGAAGAGCAATTCATCCGACTTCAACAATGGAACCGGTCTGTTGATGAATATGCTGCTGAGTTCTTAAGGCTGAGCCGTTTTGCCCCATATATGATAGCTGATGAGGAGAAACGGGCAAGCAGATTTCAGCAGGGCTTACAAATGGATATTCAAGTCCTTTTGATTCCCCAGCAGCTGAAAACATATTCCCAGGTCCTCACTGTAGCTCGGGAAGTGGAGCGAGGATTGGAGAAAAAGAATCTTGATCAGAGAAGGAAACAGGCCATGAAGAGGCCATTCCAGCAATTGGGTGGGGAGGTCCAGTCAGAGCTGCAAAAGCCCCGATGTTTAGAAGACCACTTCGACCAGCCCCTCTTCAGATAACTCAACCACTTCCTATATGTGCTTATTGCAAGAGGACAGGCCCACTCAGCAAGAGTGTCGTAGGGCCAACGGATTATGCCTGGCATGTGGATCTGGTGATCACACAATAGAAGGCTGTCCCCATAAGAGAACTGGGATGGTGAACCGACCCCCACCGGCACTTCCTGCACCTATTGGTCAGAGGAACCCAGGGCCGATAGTTGGAAGGGCCCCTCTTCCTCCACAACAACGGGTTTTTCGCCCAGCTCCAAGAGGAGGAAGAACAACAACGGGTCGTGGAAGAGGACGAGCCTACAACTTGACGGCGGAAGAGGCCCAAACTTCTGGAGAAGTGGTAACAGGTAAGATTATGGTGCACTCTAAACCTGTTTTAGCCCTCTTTGATTCTGGCGCCTCTCATTGTTACATATCAGATAGTTTCACTGCTTTGCACTCTATACCTGTTGAATATTTAGACCACCAGTGGGAGATTAGTACCGGTAATGGGGTGGTCATCTCTAACAGAATTTGTGTAGATTGTCCAGTGGAACTGTGTAACAGGACATTAGCAGTGGATATGCTCGTGCTGGATACTAACGGGTACGACATAATCTTAGGCATGACTTGGCTCAGCAAATACCATGCGGTTATTGATTGTCGAAACAAGAAAGTTATTTTCAGAATACCGCTTCAGCCTGAGTTCCAATTTGAAGGAGAACATAAACCTGCCAAGGGAAAAACACAGATGACTGCTGCAGAGATCCAGGAAAAGAGAGTACCAGTTTGGAATGAGTATCCAGAAGTATTTAAAGAGATCTCAGGACTTCCACCTGACAGAGTAATTGAGTTCTCCATTGATGTCATTCCGGGTACAGTCCCAATATCTAAAGCTCCATACAGAATGGCACCCACTGAATTAGATGTTCTAAAGAAGCAGTTACAGGAATATTCTGACAAGAGATTGATTAGACCAAGTACTTCACCATGGGGAGCTCCAGTGCTATTGGCCAACAAGAAAGATGGTGGTAAACGGTTGTGTATAGACTACAGAGAATTAAACAAGGTTACCATCAAGAATAAATATCCTTTACCAAGATTGATGACCTTTTTGATCAACTTCATGGGGCCCGGGTGTTTTCAAAATTGGATTTACAATCGGGTTATCACCAACTAAAAGTGAAGAGAGAAGATATTCCGAAGACAGCATTCCGAACTCGCTATGGTCATTACGAATTTCTAGTCATGCCCTTCGGAGTAACCAATGCCCCAGCTGTCTTTATGGATTTAATGAACCGAGTTTTCTCGCCATATTTGGACCAGTTTGTCGTGGTGTTCATCGATGATATCTTGATATATTCAAAAAATGATAGAGAACATGCAGAACACTTGAGAATAGTGCTACAGACTCTCCGGCAGGAACAACTTTATGCAAAGGAAAGCAAGTGTGAGTTCTGGTTAGACCGTATAGCTTTCTTGGGTCATGTAGTTTCTGAAGAAGGAATTTCAGTCGACCCTAATAAGATCCAGGCAGTAAAAGATTGGCCAATCCCCAGACAGTAACAGAAAATTAAAAGCTTTATTGGATTAGCCGGATATTACAGAAGATTTGTACAAGACTTCTCCAAAATCGCAGTCCCTTTAACAAAGCTCACCAGAAAGGGAGAAAGGTATCAATGGTCAGAGGAGTGTACTGCAGCATTTGAACAATTGAAGGAAAGACTAATTTCAGCTCCAATACTGAAGACTCCCTCGGGAACAGGAGGGATGGTTATATATAGTGATGCATCCGGAAAAGCCTAGGATGTGTATTAATGCAGCATGGTCATGTCATAGCTTATGCATCTAGGCAATTGAAGCTACATGAGAGAAATTACCCAACCCATGACTTAGAACTGGCGGCGGTAATATTTGCATTAAAGATCTGGAGACACTACCTTCTGGGGGACAAAGTATTGATCTATACTGATCATAAGAGTCTTAAGTATATCCTCACACAGAAAGAATTAAACATGAGGCAAAGCGGTGGCTTGAATTGATGGCCGACTATGACATAGACTTACAGTACCATCCTGGTAAGGACAATACAGTCCCAGATGCATTAAGCAGGAGACCAGAGAATAAAGTGTTATTACAACTGACTCAACAGAAGGAATTGCTTCGGGAAATCATAAAGTTAGACTTGATACTAATACAAGGAGCTGATGAGTCAGGTCAATTAATGACCTTTCAGATTCAACCAACCCTGATAAGTGAAATTAAGGAAGCTCAAAGGGAGACCCAGATTGCAGAAATTCAGGGCTCAAGTAGAAGCTGGATTAGGACTGATATCTGTATTCATTCGGATAATGCACTTTATTTTGGTAACAGAATCTGTGTGCCACCAGGGAAGTCCGGCAGAAAGTTTTGGCAGAGGCACACAGTTCGGCGTATTCCATACACCCAGGAGGAATAAAATGTATCAAGACTTGAAGCAGAATTTTTGGTGGAATGCCATGAAGAGGGAGATAGCCCAGTATGCGGCAAAATGCCTGGTTTGTCAACAAATAAAGGTAGAACATCAGAGAACAGCTGGACTTCTTCAACCGTTGCCGATACCCGAATGGAAGTGGGAACATATCACCATGGATTTTGTTACAGCTCTACCCCGCAGTCCTAAGGGTAACAATGCAGTATGGGTGATCGTTGACCGCCTCTCAAAAGCAGCTCACTTTCTACCCTTCAGAGTAGGTCAGACAACAGAAGTTCTTGCAGATAAATACATGAAAGAAATTGTTCGACTGCATGGAATTCCCAGTTAGCATCGTGTCAGATAGAGACACGAGATTCCGATCACATTTCTGGGAAAGTCTCCAAGAAAATTTGGGAACTCGTCTGAAATTCAGTACCTCATATCATCCTCAGACAGATGGACAATCTGAACGAACTATCCAAATCCTTGAAGACATGTTACGAGCCTGCATGATAGAATTTAAAGGGTCATGGGAAGACTATATTCATTTGGTAGAATTCTCTTATAATAATAGCTATCAGGCCAGTATCAAGATGGCACCATTTGAAGCACTATATGGCAGGAAATGCAGGTCGCCAATATGTTGGGATGAAGTCGGCGAAAGAAGACTTATGGGACCAGATGTTCTAGTTCAGACAACAGATAAAGTCCGAATTATCAGAGATCATCTCCGGGCAGCACAGAGCCGACAGAAGAGTTGGGCAGACACTAATAGAAGACCATTGGAATTCAAAACAGGCGATCACGTATTTTTAAGGATATCACCAACCAAAGGGGTAATCCGATTCGGTACTCGCGGAAAACTTAGTCCGAGATACATTGGACCATTTGAAATTTTGGATCGCGTGGGAGATGTGGCTTACCGATTGGCATTGCCGCCATCTTTGGAAGGAGTGCACAATGTATTCCATGTATCACAGTTGAGGAGGTATGTCAAGGATGAAAGTCACATTCTAGATCACTCAGAATTGGAACTACAACCAGATTTATCCTACGAAGAGCAGCCGATGGCCATTCTGGATAGAAGTGTCAAAACCTTGAAAAATCGGGCAATACCATTGGTACTAGTTTCTTGGAATAGGCATGCCCCAGGAGAAGCTACGTGGGAACGAGAGGACGTTATTCGTGAGCGTTACCCTCAACTATTTTCAACTTAGTTGGTAAAACCCTTTCTTCCTATTCTCTCTACCGTCATCTTTCCCTTCCTGAAATTTCGAGGACGAAATTTTTTTGTAAGGTGGATAGATTGTAACACCCCATCCTCGGTATACGTGCACAGTTACGTATCCTGATTTTGGTGCATTTTATTATTATTATTTTATTTTATTTTATTTTCTGCTATTTAAATACTTACTCATATAACAGTACTGCATGATTTTATCTGTTTGGTATTCAGATTTGACTAATTTGTGTTTCAAATATTATCTTTTAATATTCTAGATTTTTCATGATTTTCTGGAATTTTTCGGAATTAAATTATAGATCTTCAAAACCGGTGTCGGCCAGTATCACTGGTTGATTCCAGGAATTTTAATTTGCTATTGGAACCAAATTTCCGGATTTTGCTTTCATATTCCTTCTTAGAATTATGTTTTCTTCCTTTGGGCATTTTCTGGGATTTTCAGATTTTATCGAAAATTCAGCCTACCCGGTGTAGACACCGATCCCAGTATATTCCAGGATTTTTATTTTGAAAATGGGATTGAATTTCTGAAAATCGATTTCACCAAAAGTCATTTCATAATATTTATGATTTTTGTAAATTTTTGGAGAGCTTTCCGAGACACTTTAATTTTTGGACTTTTCCGAAATCTCGTATTTTCCCAGATACCGGGAATTTATCCAACTACTTCACTCTTCTCTTTTTCCATTTTTCTCTCTCCTTCTTCAAACACGAGTTTTGGCCAACTGGATCCATCATTAATGCGGAGACCCTTCCCTTGCTGCATTTAATGCTTATGGGCCAATTCAACTTAAGTCCAATCACCCATGCCTTTGTCCTTTTCTCTGAAACGCAGCCTCCTTGCATTTTCTTCTGGACGCAGCCATTAAATTCCGCGTTTGGCCCCTTTTGCCTAAACGCAGCTTTCTTTGATAAGGAAGTGAGGA
>JAVJIF010020702.1:0-48169 GCA_038442645.1 Agave tequilana
GGTGTACAACAATTTGTTAGGCTAAAGTCGGATGAGAGGCCTAAAGCCTCCATCTAAACATGAGTCTGATTACGCGTAGAGACATTTGGCTCTGAAGTTTAATTCAACAACTACATGTTAATTACAACTTACAACCCACCAACTTGAATTGGGTACACATGATCCAAATACAAATTAATGTATATGCACCAACTTGTACTAACACATGCCAGCTTTCTTGTCTCACTAAAATTCTCATGTGCATGAAGCTCAAGCTTAAATTTCCATATGGACCAGATCTCTATATTTTTTCTCCAAGATATATATTAGAACAAGGTGGGGGGAGATGCCAAATCAAAGACTTTAATTTGTGATATGCAACAAGAAATCAAACATTCATACGTGCATGCTAAGTTATCCTGACTTTTTGCATCAATCCAATATTTGCATGAGGCTGAATCAAGATTGTTGTGAGCTAACCCTCATCCCATTGGAATGCCTAACTTCTTTGCTCCTTGAATATTGAACTGAATTTTCCAATTGTCTTAAGGATTGATAGGTTCAATCGCATTATGCTTCTCTCTATAAAGTACTCACGTACTTCTTTTACTCCCTCCAAAAACCTAACCCAACATTCCAACAACCTTTGCTACCGTACATGAAAATGATGCTAAGAGCTTTCTTCTTCTTGGCATTGTTCATGCTTGTGGCTTTGGCCACCTCAGATGACCTAGGAAAAACTAATGAAGTAGACGAAAAGCTCGAGACCTCGACATCGTCTCTGAGGAGCATGAGCCATTTACTTGACCAACACAACCCTAGAGCCCCCATGACATGCAACAAGTTCCCTAGGGTTTGCCGAGCGAAGGGAAGCCCTGGGCCGGACTGCTGCAGGAAGCAATGCGTGAACGTGATGATCGACAACCTCAACTGCGGCCTGTGGGAGGAAGTGCAGGTATGGGCAGGCTTGCTGTGGTGGCAAGTGTGTGAACATAATGTATGATGCCAAGAACTGTGGGGGATGCAAGAACAGATGCAAGAAGGGAAACTTCTGCAAGTATGGGATGTGCAACTATGCTTAGAGAAATTCTTTGGTTTTTGAAGAAAATATACAATTGCAAATTTAATTAATATGTAGAGGCAGACATAATGAAAATGAGAATTCAAATTTGTTACCTTGTGAATTTGTAAGATATTTTCTTTTTAGACCAAAAATATGGGATCTCAAACTCGAAAACCCAGCCAGATTTGAATGATTTGTAAGATATTGTAATTGTTAATTTGTTGTTTGTGGAATTGAGGTCTATTGTGGTTATAGTACTGGTAAAAACTTTGTGATTTATGTCTATGATTTATGTAATATTAATGGTTTTTAATGAAAATAATTCATAATACCCTATGCATTTTAATATTTTTTATTCTTTTTATAGATAATATCCTTACTTTAGGGCTAGCAATGGATTCTGATTACCCAATAATTTGATTTAAATCCACTCTGAATTTTGGTTTGGCTCCATCAGTTTATAGAGTCCAGGTATGACTCGTGGAAATAGATCCAATTTCTTGTTGGATCTGAATTAAGCATAGACTTCTAAGGATTCAAATCTAATAGTCCAATAATTCGGCATAAGTGTTTTTGACATATACTCCCCTCAAATTTGTTTCAATTTTAATTGTACCCTTTTAAAATATTCATCATTTTATTATACCCTCAAATCTTTAAAATTTCATATAAACCCTTGAAATCTTTAAGATTCTTGTACTAGAGTTGGGACCTAGGCCTTGCCTAGCTATTATCATTCTTAATGAAATATTCTATTGCCTATCATTTTGCAAAAATTACCAGTGTAGCACCATGTCAAAAAAGAGTTACTTTTTTTTCTTCTTTTATCTTTTGGAATGCACCCTTGTTTCAAGAGGAAATGAGTAGTATCCCTTTTGTAGGAAGTTGGTTCATTACATGCCAACTGATCATATCTCAAGCATCAGGACTAGGGCTGGGAACAGTTCGGGTTGGCTTCGGATTTTCTATATCCATAACTGGACATGTGTATACATTGAGTCCAAAAAACCATATCCACAAGGCATCGGGTCAAGGATGCATTTTGATCGAGGTTGGGCTCATCGGGTTTTCGGGTACAAGGTGTAGAAAAGATACAATTGTACCCTACCAATCGTGTTCGGGTCTGAATCGATTCTAAGTCGGTTTTTGATCAGATATTACAACAAATAAATATAATTATGCACAGTGACAAAGGAGTACATGTTAAAGAGTCAAAACATATTATTTGCATGCAGAAATAAAATTGAAGTATTTATATAAAAAATTATAAAGTTAGAGAATAAATTTACACTCAATATAAAATCTAAAATTATATTGTTACTTATATAAACATCATGAATCAAATTGCGGATGGATACTTACTTGTGGTGAATTTGACACTATACCCAAGTGCTTTAGGTCATGTGAAAATATGTATAAGTCGGGTCTAGGTTAAGTTCATGGTGGCCGGTCGGGTTCGGGTCGGTGTCGTTCTTTTAAATCCATACCCTACTCATTATAAATTTAGGTTAAGTACGGATTGGGGCCAGGACTGGTTTTATTCGATCCATATCAACTCAAAAATTGCATCAGGTAAGAATTTCAATACAACTGTAAATATTCAGGACCAGATGTGGATCAGTTCAGTCCAGTTTAGAACCGGATCAGGACCGAGTATTCAGATAAAATTCTAAACCCTAATCAGGACACTTTCTTCTATAATGGAAGTTGTGAGTTTAAATCTCCTCATCCTCATCCGCAAAAGACGAGGGATTTCACAATTAAATTTGTTAAGGCAGCGAGGTGATGTATTATGCTACAATTCAACCTTGTGATCGTACCAGAGGAATCTGTGGAGGCTATATCATAAAATGAAGACTGCTATAATTCGCAGAGGTCATAGCGATCTGTGTATGAGGCTGTGTTGTAAGCCTACTAGTCTTTCTCTATGATAATAAGAAAAAGGGTTATTATTTGCAATTAACAAATTATACTATCATTGGGTTGGCACCTTTTCTCTCTAAACTGTTATTTTTAATTTTTCGTCTAACAGGGATCACGTGATCATCATGTGACTTTCCAAAATGTCCCAAAGCCATCTCAGCATTAATTAGTCCCAATTCTTGCTTAAAAATGGCAAGGTCCACCTAAGATTATGTTTATGTTTAGAATATACAAAGATCGCAATTTAAGGTGGGCACCATTTTTTTTTGGGGTACGAATTGTGGTTAGTTCACAAAAACCCTGATTAAAAAAGGTCCATTTCATGCAAAATGGCATGTAAAACCCCAGTTTAAAAAACCAAGATCTTGGCACAACTAGTTGGCTAAGTTTGAATAAGAATTCCAACACCAGGCACTTTGACTATATTGGCTCTTAAAAGTTTGACTTTAGGTCATGTCAAAAACTAATATAATAAGTTACAAGCGCACCACAAATATACTTGATACACCAACTTGTACTCACCAAGTTATATGTGAGAACAAAGGAGGAAGATGCTAATCAAAGACTTAATTTTGTGATAAACAACAACAATATACACATGCATATAAAATTTAAACTACAAACTATATTTGACTTCTGTATCAAATCCAACATTCCCTCCTTGTGCCATTGGGAGGCCTAATTTCTATTCCTTGAATGAATTGAATTCTCCCAACAGTCTTAACTCTTAAACGAGTGGAAGGTTCAATTCCACCATCACCCTCCCTCTATAAATACTCACATATTCTTCTCTTAATCCCTCCAAAAACCTTAATCAGCTCTTAGCACATCTCAAGCACCTAGCTAGCACAAGAAACTCCTCTCTCTCAAACTCTTATCATTCAAAATTTTAACAATCTTTGATGTCATATATGAAAATGATGTCAAGGGTTTTCGTCTTCATTGCATTGTTCATGCATGTAGCTTTGGCAACCTCTAGTGATATAGTAAACACTAATGAAGATCAATTACCATCTTTGAGGATTAGTATGAGCCATTTGCTTGACCATTACAACCCTGGAGCCTCCATGACCTGTGACAAGTTCCCTAGGGTTTGCCGGGCGAAGGGGAGCCTGGGCCGGACTGTTGCAGGAAGCAATGCGTGAACGTGATGAGGGACAACCTTAACTGCGGGCAGTGTGGGAGGAAGTGCAAGTATGGGGAGGCTTGCTGTCGTGGCAACTGTGTGAACATAATGTATGATGCCAAGAACTGTGGGGGATGCAATAACAGATGCAAGAAGGGAAACTTCTGCAAGTATGGGATGTGCAACTATGCTTAGAGAAAATATTTGGTCTAGAAGTGAAATTTAATTGATTTCTAGAGGGAGGCATGAAAATAAGCATTCAAATTGTTACAGTGTGAATTAGTATGTAAGACATTGTATTGGTTAATTTTTTATTTCTAAAGTTTTGGTTTGTATGCTTAGTTGCCAATGACCCACTTACTTCTGTTATGCTTGAGCTGTATGTTTTCTGAACGTTTTTTTTAATGAGATGAGATTATAATGAGTATTTTTCTTTCTGGAGAAAGGCTTGCAGTTGCAGGATTATGTCAATAATCTCCATTGTGGAGAAAAAGATGTTGGGAAATATGAAGAATTAAATGTGAATCTTTGAGTTGAGTTACGGCGAGATCCATTGATAGAATCAATTCGATAATGGTTGGAGTGTGTTCTCCTTCCATTGTGGATGAACATGGTATATTCACATGTTCAATTCCAACTTCGAATGAATGAGATATTCAAGTCTAAAGTTTGCCTAATTCAAAAGTCAAAAGGGGACTAAAGGTAGCTAAAAGCATTTAGTCCCACATTGACCGGGATGGAAGTTTGAAGTGTTTAAATAAAGAAAAATGGGTGACCATGGGATGGAAGTTTGAAGTGTTTAAATAAAGAAAAATGGGAACAAAGGGTGTGCCCTTTGAGTAGGCCTGTCAATGGGTCGGGTTTGGGGCGGTACAGGTGGTACCAGATCCGGACCCATAATAAAAGAAAAGATGATGTTTTAATTATATTAGTATTATTTATATTTATGTTTTAAAATGGGTAAATGGGTAAGTGGGTCTGGTCCAAGTAAAATCAGACTCATCCCATTTATAATCAGGTATACGGGTGTGTGGGTAAACGGGTATGAGTCCATAGCCGCTTAATCAGGTCGGGTCCGAATCGGGTCCGGGTCTAGACCTGACCCATTGACAGGCCTACTTGCAATATCTCCCAAGATCCTCGTCCTCTCACCTAGCCGACTTCATATCCACCTCCACCGACAACGGCGGCAGCATCGTAAAAGGCTTCACCAAGGCCATCTCCTGGTTCCCCCCTCAGCCCACAGCCTCCTCTTCACCTCCCTGTACGAGCTTGATTCCCGAGACATTGCCGTCCTAAAATCTAAACTCTTACCACTTCCCATCTGCACAATGGTGTAAGGCTGTGAGTGGCGAGCCTGTGTTGTTGGCCCGTGAGGATCCGACTCATAGAGGACCGAATCCCTTCACATGATGATCACCAGATCCCTCCACATGATGATCCAGACCGCCGTCCTCATCGAGACCCAGACCAGAAGAAGAATGAGAAGAGAGAGAAGAAGAAGAAAGAAGGGGGGGGGAGAGAGAGAGAAGAAGAAGATGATGTGAGGCTGTGAGTTGTGAGCAGATCAAAAATAATCCTAACAAACACACCCAAGCAAGCGGATCGGCGACATGGCGGGATATGAGACTTTTTTTTTTTATTCATTTACAAAAATGACACCGAGTCATTTAACAACCTTGGTTTCTTTTTTATTTATTTATGAAAATGCCACTAAGGCATTTAACAGCGGTTTTTATTAGAAACCGCCGTGGTTTCTTTTTTCATTTATTTATGAAAATACCACCAAGGCATTTAGGAGCGGTTTTTATTCAAGATTTTTTTTCCATTTGTTTATGAAAATGCCACCGAGACATTTAACGGCGGGTTTCTATGAGAAACTGCCGTAGTGGAACTTCTTTCATGCAATTCATACAAAAAGTTATGGGACACCTACAGGAAGCACGTCTACTTTACAAAGGGAGTATCCAGTACTCCACGAGCATAGCCTGGTGCTCCCAGCAGAGAAAGGAACCCACTGGAGATTAGTAAGAGGGCCAGTAGACCTCCTACTTGAGACCCTCTCTCCCCTCAAATGGGAGCACCACCCTGGTGCTCATAAACCATGGGATTCTTTTCTACCATACATACATATAAAAAGCATGTAAAACCTGTTCATAAACAAAGATCTTAGCTTAACTTGCCAGCCGCCTTCGGATAACTGTCCCAAAAGCAGCCTGTTAAAAAAAAGGTGATTATGTTGTCTTTAAAGCTTTGACTTGTACACAATGTCAACGTCAACAACTAACATAAGTTACAAGTGCACCACAAAGAGTTATACCACATGATCATCAAAAAGTGCTTCAAATTCCAGAACCTAACGAGTTTTCTTTTAAAATTTAACTAACTTGATCAATATTTGGAACAATCCTGTTTGACCGTGGACCTGAATCATGCAAAGAGAAGGGAAGCCAGGTTTTTTCTCATTGTAAGGCCTAACTTCATGTATATTTCCTTAGCAAGCAGTGAACCCCACGCCCAAACCATAAGTACTCCACATCTTCACCTCATGCAGAAGTAAAATATTATAATAATGTAAATAATTATCTCTTATCATCTATATCGGCTATTAGGTTTTATTAAAGATTTTATTTCTCACTTTTGGTAACTTGAGAACAAAGAGCCATAAATTATTGATGAAGGATCATAGGAATAAAACAATAAAACTTTAATTATTACAACTTAATATTAGAAGACCCCAATAACTAGAGTAATTATTTTTAACAATATTAGAATCTCTTACAATATTAAACAGTTATCATTTATTAATAATCTATTTTTTTTTTCTATATTCTATTCTTCTTTTTTAATAAAAGTATCGAAACTCTTGTTAATTTAGCTATCTTCTTTAATAAATCATCTAACTATTTCATGCTAGCTTTGTAACGTTTGGAATTACCTCTTTTTACAATGTTAGTATGTTCAACTTTCAATAACTCTTCAAAATCATTTTCTTGGTCTTGGAAGCTTGATAAAATAGATTTTGAAAGTTTTAACATACATGCTATAAAAACTTTTGAAATGTTCTCACATTTTTGGCTCCAGATTCGTATTTGGTAAAAGAAAGAGTAGAAGAGACATATTTTTTTTATTTATGCAAGTAATACAAAACAACCAATTAAGATGGGAGACCTTCGAAGCCCAGGTTAATAGTATTAGGGTGAGATTCGGTAGTGGGTGGTGCTAAGTAGGAAACTTGCATGAGCCAGCTCTCTAATTGACAATTCTTCTCCAAACTTAAAGAAGTGGGGTTTACTTCAGTCTCTCCAATATTATTATTCTTTGCTTTAGATATTTCTGTCGAAATAGTTTTGCCTACAAAGCATTAATTACCCGAGAAATTTCCCAGAGAGTCTGAGCAAAGATGCACAGTTTCAATCTCTCAACCTTCTCACACTGAGCCCCTCCTCCTTAGGTACACACATCCGTCCAGCTAATAGAGAGGAAAAAGTTAAATATAAAAAGAAAACTTAGAAGTTAAATTATGCTAATAAAATATATATATGTATGTCTCATTTTCTAAACTGGCTTGACTATTAGGTCTTTATAGAGGTTTACTCTTTTTTAAAAAAATAAAAAAACACATATGATTATTTTTTCTCTCATTATTTAAGAGATTTGTTTGTAAAAGATATTAGAGTTATGAGGGACATGCGACTATTGATCCAATCAAAACATAAAAAGAATGAGTATTTCAAGGCCATGTGGCCAGCGACAAATAGGCTAAACTGGAATACAATTTTCTTATACTAAATTAAAAAAAAGAACACCATCCATATTTATTTTAAGAAAATCAAGCAAAAAATATTTTTTATGCTAAACTTAAAGAGTCATTATCATATGAAATAATTAAGATAAGCTTCTAATACCTCCTTCTCCAACAACACCACCTTATTCACATTTTATTTTTCTCCACTATCATTATTACAAGAGTATATTTTTTTCTGTTGAAAATCTATCTCTTTTGAATTCTTAAGATTTATCTAATTCCAATTTTTCTTCTAGAGTAATCTAAATTTTTTTTCCGATTCTAATTTTCTTCCTGATTTTTATTTTCTCGATTTTGATTCGTGGGGCTGGCCACTCTTTCCTGTAGTCCGTGAAAGAAATCAGAATAGCACAACTGAAGCGTGATATGGATATTTGTACATGTATTCTTCACGAGGAGCGACGTGAGAGTTAGAAGAATTCATTAGTGATCTCTATCCTCATTTTTTCCCTTGATATTAGATATTTTTCTTTCCATAGTATTTAAATTTTGAGGACAAAATTTTCTTCTTAAGTGTGTAAGATGTAATATCCCAATGCAATAGTACTTGATTTAATATTAAATAATTATTATTATTGTTATTATGTATATAACTTATAATCATTATTGATTATTGTTATTAATATTATTAACCCAGTCCAACTGCTTTTTTTTCTTTTTCTTTTTTTTTTTTCTCATTTCATTTCGGCCCAAGCCTAAAGCCAAGCCCAAGCCCAGCCCAGAGCCCATGCCGGCATTACTCCTCTTTTCCCATTTCATCTCTATCTATTTAAATTCTGAGCCCAATGGTCCAAAGCCTACATCTTTCAATCCATGCAAAAATTTTAAAAAAAAACATAAATAAATGTTTGATCCTGCAATCAAACCCAGGTCCCAGCGCATTAATCAAGAAGGTTAACTACTGTGTTGCATTGACATGCAGTTATTGAAAGAGATCAATTTCTATTTAAACACTTCATGAGCTTAAAAAATATCAAATGGCGTCTCAACTCTGATTAAACTCTGTAAAGACTTAATGGTTCAAAACGCTGAAAAATTCACTCAAAGCTAACGATTTTCCCTCTTCAGATATAACACAACACACAAGGGCTCTTGACAAGGTTTCTTGATTCTCTCTTTACACTCATTTTTTATTGGATGTGCAAGATCAAAGAATTGTTCTTTGAAGCTTTTCTTTGCTCTGTGAGAAATCAAATATATCTCCTGAAGAAGTACCTCAACTACTCCAAGAGCTAGCATAAAGGACAACTATAACTAATTTAGTTGATAACTATTGGTGTAGATGTTTCTAACATAAAGGTAGTTAGTTTTGATATAAAGATAGACATTGATAACTGAGTACTATTATATATAGATAGCTTCAGAATAAGGGTAGTCAATTTCAGTATAATTGTAAATACTTTTAGTTCTGAGTTGGATCATTATGATATCATCAAAAGATGAACTGATTCAATTTAAAAGTGGACAAATTAGTTTAGCCGGAAGGTGGGTTGTTGATTTCTAATTGTTGATAGTAGGCAGTAAGAAGAAAGAGCTAATGTATTGACTCATTTCTATCAAGTTGTGAAGATATATTGCTCTCCCCAGCAGCACAAACATTCAACATGGAGGAATCCGACTATTAGAGGCTGTTCGTTTACTCGGAAGAAATGTCGAAGTCTCCGAAACAACTTATTTTTTTGGCTCTTTAGTTGTTTATTTCGCTCTGAAAAGAGATTTGGAAGATGTTCATGGGACTTCGATAAATCTTATTTGAATGATATGTTGTACGTGCCACGGAAGACTACTTCAAGAACTTTATTAAGAGCAAAATGAGTCTAAAAGATGCATAAAAAGTGGAGGTGGATCACGCCAAATTCTTTATATAGATTTTTTTTTTCAACATTATCAGAAATATACTTGGATATTATTTCAGTGTAACATTTCGTTTTAAAAGCAAACAAATGAAGTTCTGAAACACTATCAGGCTTTTGAAAACTTTAGTGCAAATCAATACTGGAAGTGATCAGTAAAGCACCCGAAAACTCTTGAAATGCTTTAGAATCGTGGAAGAGATTTCAGGTATTGAGAATCAAATTAGCCAGTTGGTCCACATAGCTTATCTTAACTTCAAAGATTCAATAAGTATATCCAATTTATCCTGTGTATCTCCATATTTTGAAATTTCAAGAGATTTTTCCCTTTCAATTTTATCAACATGATCAAGAGAGAGGAAAAAGGATACAAAACTTTAAGGGCATGGGGCTAGAATTGGGTACAATGGGTTTCAAGGGGAGGGAGAATATGTACATGGAATATCATATCTCTCTTCTCGCATGTTACCTCTGTATTCTCAACTTCTTATATAAGGCGATGGGAGGCAAACTCTTCCCCCTTCTCTTATAATTCTGTGTCATACTTTTAAACATAACTTGTTAACCAATTTCAAAATTAATTTGTCTTAAAGTATTTACAAGTTAATTAGAAATACTCGTTAAATGCTTCATTTCTAACAAGAATAAATATTTTATTACCAAACAAATCATATTTCTTGTCAAAACCGTGATGCACACCAGAAATGAGTCAAAAGACACGCTTTCTCCTGCTTAGAAACCAACTTGTATTGCAATTGTTGGCTAGGCTTGGATAACCAAATCCGTTGACGTAATCGTGACATTTTTGCAAGCCAAAGTCTTGACTTCAAAATTTTTCCTCTCAAGGTTA
The DNA here is from genome assembly GCA_038442645.1 of Agave tequilana. Lineage (NCBI taxonomy): Eukaryota > Viridiplantae > Streptophyta > Magnoliopsida > Asparagales > Asparagaceae > Agave > Agave tequilana. The sequence continues at coordinate 10,603 of JAVJIF010020702.1, forward strand.
TGTCAACTACTTAATGTTACAAGCGCACCAACTCCAATTATACACAATCAGCTGTAAGCAGGGCCTGCCCTAGGCTAAAGCTGCTAAAGTAGTTGCCTAAGGCCCCCCAAATCAACATGCCTCCCTAATTTAATACTTTAATTAAGTAATTATTTTTAAAAAAATAATTAATTACTTCACATTATAGAAAAAAACTTGAGATATGTGCAGAACAAATAGTTGAAACTTGAAAACAATAAAAGACAATGATTAAGTAGTATTTCCAACTCTTCACCTTCTAATAATATATAATTTATTCTTTTTTCCTTTTCTTCTTTTAAAACTCACTCCAACATTGTATTATCTATTATAATTTCTCCAAGTTCCAACCAGCAACAATCTGTTGACTCTTCACTTTCTCACCTTTCTTCCCTTCACAGTTCACCTTCTCCAACTAGTAACAACCCGGCCTTTCCTTGCTTTTCCACCTCTGGCGGTCGGCCGGCAACCCAAGGGCCAGTCGCCTAGGCCGCGCAGACTCGGCCCCCGCCTCCCTCTCTCCCGACTAGGCGCAGGCGCAGGCGCGGGCCCCCGCCTCCCTCTCCCCTAGCCGCTCAGGCGCAGGCCAGGGCCCCCGCCCCCTCTCCCCCAGCCAGGCACAGGCCCGGCCTCCACCCCCTCTCCCCCGGCCAGGCACCAGCGCAGGCCAGGGGCCCAACGCCACAGCGGCAGCAGCACCAGGCACCCCGCCCCCTTCCTCTCCGGCTCTCCGGGTCTCTCGACTCTCCCCCTGGGCCTTCCACCTCCACAGGCGACATCCCAAGGCCAGGCCTTCCGTCTTCTCACTGTTTTTTTTGCATTATTTTAAGTTTTTATATATTAATTTTAATTAGTTCAATAGTTTGCATTAAATTACAATTATTAGTTTACAACTTATAGATTAATAATTTAACATTAATCAATTTATAATCTGTTTTAATTTTTATCAGTTTACAGCCTGTTTTATTAGTTTGCATTATTTTTTAATTAGTTTGCATTAATTCTTAATTAGTTTGCATTAAACTACAGTCATTAGTTTACAGTTGCTTGATTAGCATTAACTAGTTTGTAGTGTTTAATTGAGAATTTTTTATTTTGTCATTCTCAATTGTTATAATGCTTAGAAAATCCATATCCGGATTTGCTAAAAGAGAAAAAATATGAAAAGCTGAAGACTTTATTCAATCTCAAGCAGAAGCTTTAGATAGATTTTTAACAAATACTAGACAAAATGAAGAACAAAATGAAATAGATGGGGTTAATAATTTCTTTGAAAATATTTTTGAAAATGAGTATGATAATGCAGAAAATAACAATCAAAATTCAAATAAGGATGATAATGAAGAAACTATAAATGTGAGTATCAATGAAGAAAAAAAGATTGAGAATATTGTTGAAGAATATAGAAATGAAGAACAAATAGATTTTAGTGATATTAATTATGATCCGAGAACTTGAAAAATACTGATAAAAAAATGAGAGATTTATTGGTTGAAAAAGGTCCGATAAGAGAGTACAATATAAATCTTCCTAAAGATAATATTGGTAGACATTTTTCTATCATGCATTACACTCGACATTCAATAAATGGAGAGAAGTATGATAGAAAATGGCTAGTGAATTCACAATTTTTAGATAAAATTTTTTGTTTTTGTTGCAAGTTATTTAAAAATGACCGTATGGAAACTCAATTAGCTAATGACGGAATTAATGATCCGAGAAACCTTAGTTCTAAAATTAAAAGTCATGAAACCATTAGCGAGCATTGTATGAACATAGGTGCTTGGGTGGACTTCGAAACACGATTGTAAAACAGTTTAACTACTGATAAAGATGTACAAAGTCGTAAACAGTGAGAAAGAATACTGGAAAGAAGTATTAGCTAGAATAATTACTGATGTGAAAATATCTCTCTAGGACTAACCAAGCATTTCGTGGAGATAATGAAAAAATTTATAATGAGAATAATGAAAAATTTTGTCAATTAATTCAAACGTTTGTAGAATTTGATCCTGTAATGAAAGAACATGTTCCACGTATTCAAAATCGTGAAATTCATCATCCTTATCTTAGTCACAAAATTCAAAATGAATTGATACTTTTATTAGCTAGTGAGATCAAAAGTGCAATCGTTAAAAGGATTAAAGAAGTCAAATATTTTCAGTTATTTTTAATTGTACTCCAGACATAAATCATGAAGAACAAATGTGACTTATAATTCTATGCGTAGAAGTTTCAACAAATCCTATAAAAGTTGAAGAGTTTTTTTAAGGATTTTTGAATGTGGGTGATACATCAGGTTTAGGACTTTTTAACAAACGTAAAGAGGTGTTAGAAGCTCTCTATCTTGATATTGAAAATATAAGAGGGCAAGAATATGATAATGGTTCTAACATTAGAGGAAAATATAGAGGTGCACAAAAAAAATTATTAGAACTAAATCCTAGAGCATTTTATACAATGTGCGGTTGTCATAGTCTTAACCTTGTATTATGTGATATGGCTAACTCTTGTTCTAAAGCAAGAAGTTTTTTTTGAGTTATTCAATATATATATGTATTGTTTTCATCATCAACACAATGATGGAAAATTTTTAAAGATAATATATCAAGTTGCACGGTTAAATCTTTATCACAAACACTTTTGGAAAGTCACATCGAAAGTGTTAAATCTATATGATATGTTACCGGAAGATATGTTACCGGAAGAAATAACAAAAGCAATGAAGTGCTTAATTATATAAAAAGAACCGGTGGTTGCTTTCCAAATGCATGGAATGCTTATAGAGTTTTGTTAAGTATACCAGTAACTGTTGCATTAGCTGAAAGAAGATTTTTTAAGTTAAAGTTGATTAAAAATTATCTTCGATCGACAATATCTCAAGAAAGATTAAATGGTTTAGTTATGTTATTTATTGAAAAAAATAATTGATAAGCTTGAATATGAGAGCATAATTAGCAACTTTGCAGCTAAAAAGCTAGAAGAATATTTTAGATGTAATTTATTAAGAAAAATTACCAAAGGCCCCAATCTAAAATCTCGCTTAGGGGCCCGTTACTCTCGGGCCGGCACTAGCTGTGAGCCTGTAACACTTAATACCAATCTTGGCGAATCTTTTTCTAATTAAGAAACAGTTTTGAACCTTACCATGAGAAGCACAGAGAAGGCAAACCAAAAATTGCTATTACTGTCCAACCCAATCCCATTGTAAGGCCTAACTTCGTATTAAGTTCCGTGAACTAACTGAGTTCTACAATTTAAGACAATGACAGGCTTAATTCCCACTATTAGTCTAATTACCCACATGGTCAATTCTCTTCCCCTCTATAAATATATTCAGCATTTTCTTACCTCTCTCGTTCCCTTATCAATTTGAGAATAAAAGAAAGAAAACCTCATCCAACCATTCTCATAATATCTTTGCTCTCTCATGTGCATGCGAATGATGTCAAGGGTCCTCTTCATTATGTTGGCACTGTGCATGGCTTTGGCCCCCTCTCATACCTTGACAAATAATAATGAAGGTGAGTTATCATCTCTGAGAGCATGAACCATTTGCTAGACCAATACAGAGCTTAGTTGATTGTTTTTATAGTAGTTGGGCATGAAAACATGACTAAGATTTACTATATAGTGAATTTTTAGAATTTTCAGGGTTGACTTGTTATTTTATGATCTAGGAATCTTGGGGCAAGATACTTCTTACGTTTTAACTTGTATTTAAATTACATTTTTTGGTGCGGTGAAGATTTTTTGACACGATTGATCAAGAGGTCAATTCGCACAGCGGGAAATGAAAGTAACTCAGAGATTCATAAAGAGAGCAAACGAAGACACAAGATTTTACGTGGAACCCAATTTGAAAAAAATCACGGAGAGGAGGGGGAGAATTCACTATTTTCAAAGGGTTTACAGTGAACACCACAGAGATAGAACTCTGTTTATAATCTCTGATACAGTAAGAAATGTTAGTTTCTAGGATCAATCTGATAACTAATCAATATCACTGAAATATCACCGATCTAATTGGCCAGGTCAGTTAATATTAGGTTGGAGGTTTTCCGTTCAATAAAACGTTCCTTAATTAAAGAATCACTTTTCAATTACTTTCCTTGGTTAAACACCAATTAGACTGGTATAAGTCAGTCTCAATATACTGAATATCAATATAACCCCTGTATAAAGAAAATTAATTCATTTATACAATATTTAGAGTGACGCACGCTTAAAGTGAATCTCCTTAAGACAATTACGTCTCCCGCTATGGTGCTAACGGGTAACTAGACGCTGGTCTCCCAATAAACAACACTCCTTCACGGTATTTGGTTAGCACTACCAAATCACTGTACGGTCGAACCGTAGTTAACCAGTACCTTCACAGGAATATCAAAGCAGTAGGACCAAGACAAATTTTAGGGAGAATATTTGTCTTTACTTTGGAGGAGCACCCACTACAGAGAAAGGAGGAAGGTAGAAGAATATTCTTCTTTGAAAGTCCCAGATTCAGACAATAATTCTACTAATGAATCTGTTGAATTTTCTGAGCCTTCTTTCAGAACGAATTTTTTCAGAATCTCTTAGAAGTCGCTTCAGAATTCGAGTTGTAGAATTCCCACTTCCTGTTGGAAGTCACAACGAACTTGAGTTACAGGAGCCCACTTTAGAATGCAGAGGAAGAGTCACTTTTCCCTGTATTGCTTCTGTTGTGTTTTGTTGTGTGTTTTTGTTTGAGAAAATGGAGCGCTATTTATAGCGCTTCGGGAGGGGTAAAAGTGTCCGAACCCAACTGTACAGTTGAAACTGTTCGGTCTGAATCGTTGCAATAGTTTGTTTCAGACAGCAACCACAGCAACCGCCCAATTGTTCGCGGCGGTCTGCTGACAGCCGTTGCGCTGGGCGGTTCGGATCCGGATAGCGGAGCGGGTATGTTCTGCGGTAACTCATACCGTGAGACCCAGTTCAAAAAGAACTGGACCGGGTAGGGACCCGAGCCCGAGCCTGAGCCCGGCCTGACCCGGTCGCCGCCGCGCGCGCACGTGCGGGCATGGTGTCCCCCTAATTCGCGCGAAAACTCCAAGTAACCACAGGGCACACCCTTTGTTCCCATTTTTCTCTATTTAAACACTTCAAACTTCCATCCCATGGCCAATGTGGGACTAAATGCTTTTAGCCACCTTTAGTCCCATTTTGGTTTTGAATTAGGCAAACTTTAGACTTAAATATCTCATTCATTCGAAGTTAGAATTGAACATGTGAATATACCACGTTCATCCCCAATGGAAGGAGAACACACTCCAACCATTATCCAATTGATTTGATCAATGGATCTCGCTATAATTCAACTCAAATATTCACATTTATTCTTCATATTTCTCAACAATCCCCTACAATGAATGGAGATTCAAGGAATTGACACACAAAGAGACTGACTCTATAGTAAAAGGTACTTTAGAAAAGAAACTGCATCAGGATCGGTGAACTAGGTCTTGAACCTTTCATAGCGAAAACTTTATCAGACTTACTGGCTAATCAGTGAATTAGGTTCTTGAACTATTAGCTGTTAGTATAAGCCAAGTCAACAAGTTTGACACAGTAACTTTCCAAATCAACTTTGGTTCTCGATTGTGTCCATTTTGACCCTGGATATTCTTAGTTTCAGAGAGTATCTTTAGGAAATAACAGCCTCCATAGAAATTCTCAAAGAGCCGACCCAACTCTATACTCACATAAGTGATCATTCTATTAAGAGTAGTCTACTTTATTCCACTTGTTTAGTAACAAGATATAGGCATCATTAAAAGCGTTAAGCTTATCCTTAATCCACTTGTAGAAAGCACTTATGTGCACCTTAGAAATGGATTGGAGTCAAGCTCCTAAGTGCTTACTTGCTGAGTCAATCATAACTAGTTTTTTCTCTTGAACTTAGTCAGTTGGATCTCCAGTCGCTAAGTGAGATTTCTATTAAGCTGACTCGGTAAGGATAGGCTTTTAGATCCATTCCCCTCGATGCCCAGTTATACGCTCTCCACTTAAACCTTTAGTAAGCGGATCGCTAAATTATCTTTTGACGAGACAAAGTCAATAGAGATAATTCCATTTGAGAGCAACTACTTAACGGTATTATGTCTACGACGAATATGTCTAGACTTACTGTTGTATATAAAATTTTGTGCCCTAGATATAGCTAGCTGCTTGATTATCGCAGTGTATACATATAGCGGAGACTGGCTTTTGCCATAATGGTATATCTTCCAAAAATTGTCGAACCATTCAACTTCTTCTCCGGTCTTATCTAAGGCTATGAACTTTGATTCCATAGTGGAACGGGCAATACATGTTTGTTTGGAAGATTTCCAAGATACCGCTCCTCCTCCTAGAGTAAATACGTATCCGTTAATTGATTTTGATTCCTCAAAATCTGTAATCCAATTAGCATCACTATATCCTTCAAGTACAGGTGGATACTGTCCATATCTTAAGGCATATTCCTTGATATGTGATACGTAACCCAATACTCGTAGTAGAGCAATCCAATGATCATCACTAGGATTGCTAGTGTATCTACATAACTTGCTTACAGCGTAAGCAATATCGGGTCAGTGCAATTCATCAAATACATTAGACTTCTGATAATCTGAGAATACTCCAACTGGCTTACTCCAGTTCCTGTATTCTTACGAAGGTGGATGTGTGGGAGAAAAGGATTTGTATTTTCCTCTATCCCAAGATCCTTGAATCTTTCTATCATCTTCTCCACGTAGTGAGATTGAGATAGACTGATTCCATCTGGTGTTCTTGTGATTTTAATTCCTAAAATTACATCAGCAACCCCCAGATCCTTCATGTCAAAATTGTTGGATAACATATTCTTAGTAAACTTAATAATTTCAATATTAATCCCAAGTATCAACATGTCTACATAAAGACAAACAATGATACATGCATTTCCAACTGTTTTAGTATAAACACACTTATCGCATTCATTGATAGTGAATCCATCTTTGATCATGAGACTATCAAATTTCTCATGCCATTGTTTTGGAGCCTGCTTTAGACCATATAAGGATTTTACCAATTTACACACTTTGTGTTCTTGGCCCTTGACTATAAATCCTTCAGGTTGCTCCATATATATTTCTTCATTTAATTCACCGTTTAAGAATGCAGTCTTGACATCTATTTGATGGATATCTAAGTTATGCAATACTGTAATTGCAATCAACATCCGAATGAAGATTATTCTTGTTACTGGTGAATAAGTATCGAAATAGTCAAGTCCTTCCTTTTGTCGATAACTCTTGGCTACTAATCTAGCCTTGTATTTTTCGATAGATCCATCGGGTTTTAATTTTCTTTAGAAAATCTACTTACACCCAATTTGTTTACTGCAATGAGGAAAGTTTGCCAATTCACAAGTATGATTACTTAGTATGGATTCTATTTTGCTATTTTTAGCTTCTTTCTACATTTGTGCTTCTGGGGTAGACATAGCTGATTAGTACACAAATGTGCATATTTTACCATATCATTCCCATGCATTTTAGCAAATAAATATATGATTTTCACTCATCTTCTCTGTATTTTTACAGGTCCACAACTGAAATGGGAGAAAGCCCAATAATCACTTTAATTAGCAATAATTAAAGAGATTAATTCCAAGCCCAAGATAAAACCCAAATTTGAAATCAGAATCCAGAGAGATCCGCGTAACAACTCAAGATTCTGGAAGGCCACGTGGATAACAACCTCATAACAACTTTGTAACAGAAAGTTATTGCTGAACGGCCTTCAAACTGCCGCAATTTGCGGCCAATCTGCGGCAGATCTGGGTTTGTTGGATCTTGGATTTTGCGCCAACGGCCTAGGCTCTCGAAGCTTCTCTCTGATCCTATAAATACTGCACCTGGACCTGCGAGAAAAGACTGAATGGAGAAGAGAGGAGAAATTAGTAGATGCTTGTATTTTTCTAGGTTTTTTTCTCTAGGTTTTAGTTCTTTAGACCCTCTTCTTCTTCCCTAGAAATTTTGTAAAGAAAGAGTTGTAAGAGAGAGAAAGCTTGTGTACATCAAGGAGTGACACTTTGTGAAGCAAGGATTGATCCATTCTCTTCTCTCTATTCTTGCATTTTCTAGTTTACTTGCTTTCTTTACTCGTTGCTTTACTTTCTTGCACTTTTACTTCATGCTTTGTTTTTCTTTTGTAATGGCTAGTAGTAGCTAATTCTTTCTACCATGTGCTAGCTAACAACTTACCTTGCTAACTACTAACTCATGGGTGATTGCTATCTTTAATCTTGCAAGTTGTATGGTCTTCTCTTCTCCGATGGGTTAATTTCATTTCTTGGCAAGTATCTTGTTGTAACTCTCCATATGATTCATGTGTGCCTCATTTAGAGCCTTGTCTTTGAACAAGTGCCTTGATGGAACATGGAGATGGATCACCAAACATATGCTAATTGCTAGCATCCCTTGAGTGTCGCTCTTTTGATTCCATTATTGAAAGTCTATCTTGTAGGCCGATGACATCTATGAAGGCTACAAGACAAGTCCAAGAATGATCCCCCGTCATCCAAGTGGGAAAGTAATTAGTCCAACACGCAAGACGAATTTTGGCCGATGAATCCACATGAGGCACGCATCACTATCACGGAGTTTAGTAAGTCTTTAGCAAGGAAGCAAGGTTAGCTAGCCATGGTTTTCTTCATCTAAAAGTCTTTTCAAAGTTTTCTTTTCTTTTTAGTGTGAATACCAAAGCAAACCTCTTCTTGATTTCTTTTCACTTTCATCATGAACATATCCATCCATTCTTTGATTTCTTTTTCAATGTTTTATTCATTCTTTTAAGCAAAGAAGAATTCTCGTTTACTTTCTTCACTACGGACCGTAACGCTTCCATCGCTAGCTCTCCCTGAGAATCGACTCGGTATAGCTCTATGCTATAACGGAGATTGGAAAGGGTACATTGAACATATTGAATACATTTGTGGAGTAATTGAACACTCGAAGTTATTTCTAAACCTTACTTCTCTTTTCATTGAATATACATTGTGTGCTAACAATACTTTCTTCCTCCACATTTACATACACCTTTCCCGTCTTAAACAAAATGGCGCCGTTGCCGGGGAGAGCAACGGTTTTGATTTAAAGTGAAGAACTAAACGAATCTTCTTCTCTGTTGCAGGTTACAGGTTGAAGAAACAGGAAACTTTGCATTGCAGTGACATATAAGTGGACCTGGGCCTCTGCTCTCGAAAGCAGAGACCAGGATCCCTCAGTTTTGCCGCAAATTCTGGGTTTTTGCCGCAGAATTGCGGCAATCCTGAGTTGACTACTTACCAACTTTCTGCAGGGTCTCCAGCTTTGCAAAATTCAGCTGCTGCAATAATTAATACTTGTATTCTTCACCTTATATCTGCTAATAATCAACAGTAAAAAATTGGTTGTTAACGTTAAAAATTGTTTAGACATTTGCATTTCTAGGCACGTGTCTTTTCAATTCATTTACTTTTACTGTTGAAGAGTGCTGGATACAAGGTATGTAAGCATTGCATGTAGGCTAGGAATCATCTCTTGCTTGATTTTCATGCTTTGAGTGAATCCTTGTTATATCTCGTACACTTGCACAATCCAATTCTAAGGGCATAACCCATAAAAAAGATAAGGTGGGGAGTTCATTACCCTTTCCTTAACCCGAAAATCATTTTCCCATGCACTCACAATCCCAAGCTTGTAAATAAAATTTAATAGACGTTGGCCCTAGGGACATCTCGGACTCACTTAGGAGATTATCCTAAGGGGGAAAAGTGTTGAAAATTGACTTTTTAAAATCAGTGTCTAGGAAAGGGATTGAGGGCCGAAAGCCCGAAGGTTGTTGGTTACTTAATTAAGGAACGTCTCTGACGGAAAACCTCCCACCAACCTTGACCTTTCCTGGCTGATTCGCTTATAGTCAAAGTCCACACTAAACCTCCTGTGGACGATCTAATCAGTTAGGAGTCGTCTAGGTCCAGGAATCCTAGAAGCTTGGATTGATTTTTTCTTTTATTGTTTGTTATTTTCATTTGTTCTTTTTCGCTGGTGTGATCGGTGCACGTTGTTTGTGATTGTATTTGCGAGAGTGGTTCCGTAATTCAGAATCTACAAGACTTGTTAGACTTTCTACACTTGCACTTACACAACCACTTGACATTATGGAAAACAACGTCTCACTTCAAGATCGATTTTATCCGATTCGCACCTCCCTTCCATCTTGCATTCTTCTCCCCGAACCTAATGGAAATCACTTCGAGCTGAAACCGCAATTCATTAATACACTTCCCCGATTTCATGGTCTAGAGTCTGAGGACGCGTACCTCTTTATTCGTGAGTTTGAAGAGGTATGCCAAATGATGAGAATTTCCCAACTGACCGAGGATGCTGTTAGGTTACGGTTCATACCGTTTGCACTTAAGGACATTGCTAAGAAATGGCTTTACAATCTTCCCGTCAGTTCCATATCTTCGTGGGAGGATTTTGTAAAGATCTTTCTTAAGAAATTCTATCCTATCCACAAAACAGCCCTCATGCGCAAGAATATCATGCAATTCAAGCAAGAACCAAATGAACCTTTCTGGAAGTATCTTGAGCGTTTTAAAGACCTCTTAGCCCTATGTCCTCATCACGGCATAGAGAAATGGCGTTTATGCAAGATTATCTATGACGGTCTAGATTACCAAACGAAAACCCTCCTTGAATCCATGTGTCAAGGGGAATTTTTGAAGAAAGATGAACATCAGGGGTGGGATCTCTTTGAAACCTTAGCTGAGAAAACCATTCAGTGGGAGTCATGTCCTGATAAATCCACTCCCACCACTTCCAGAACTGGTACGCACTCCTTAGAATCCTCTCTAGCTGCAGATGCCAAGATCACACAATTAATGAAGAGGATAGAACTGCTTGAGTCAAAGGGAAATTCTGTTGTCAATCAGGTCAACCCATTGCCTGTAATTCAACCGGGTTGCACCAACTGTCATGACCTTAGCCATGTCTTTGAGGAGTGTCCATTATATCAGCCCCAATCATTTCAGGAGAACATGAATGCAGCATTTACCAGACATCCATACTCCAACACATACAATTCAGGATGGCAGAACCATCAAAATTTTTCATGGAGTCAGTCTGGTTCTGAGCATTACAGACCACCACTTCCACATCCATATAATGCTCATTCTCACACATCCAGTTTCAATCATAATTCACTGTATGTTCATCCATCTCAAAGTCCACCTCAGCCACAACCATATCAAAAACCACCATACTACCAATCACAATTCCAATCTCCATATCAACAACATCCACCCCAAAATAATTCAGAAATATCAGAGTTGAAAAAAATGTTAGAAACCTTTACAAAGAACCAGGAGCAGGAGTTGAATAAAATGAAGGTCCAAATTAGGCAATTGGATGAAAGACAAAAAGGAATGTTACCAAGCCAGCCAGTGCCAAATCCCAAACATCACTTCCTTTGAATGAAGTGGAAGATTCAGGACCCAGTCAATGTCATGCTATTCATACCCTGAGATCTGGTAAACAAGTTGATAATAAGGTTTCTAGTCAATCATCTCATCCAATACCAAAGTCATCACCTCCTGTCCCAATACAACCAACTTCTGACAACCCATCCTCTAGTTCAGAGCCATCCACTTCAAAAGCCAAGGGTAAAGAAAAGGTAGATGAGCAACCCTATAAGCCTGTTGTACCATTTCCAAATAGGCTTAAGAATCCCAAGACAAATGCTCACATGGAGAAGATAAAAGAAATGTTCAATAAGGTCCAAATCAATGTCCCTCTTCTTGATGCCATACAACAAGTGCCATCATATGCCAAATTCTTAAAGGAAATGTGCACCAAGAAGAGGAAAACACAAGTCCCTAAAAAAGTCTTCCTAGCATCATCCATCAACGAGCTGCTCAATGGTCCAATTCTTGTTAAATATAAAGACCCAGGGAGCCCCACCATTTCATGCATCATAGGACAGACTACCATTAATAGGGCACTTCTTGATTTGGGGGCCAGCATCAATCTCCTGCCTTTCTCTGTGTACCAACAATTAGGGTTAGGGGATCTCCGTCCTACCCAAATGACCATACAATTGGCTGATCGCTCTGTCACTAGACCCCAGGGGGAAATTCACGATGTCCTTGTCAAAGTTGGGAAATTCATTTATCCTGTTGACTTTGTAGTCCTTGAAACAAAACCTGTGTCAAATTCCAATCAAAGGGCTCAAACTCCTGTCATTTTGGGACGACCATTCCTGGCTACTGCAAATGCCATCATTAATTGCCGGAATGGATCAATGAGGTTAACCTTTGGTAACATGACTCATGAACACAATGTCTTCCACACACAACCTCGTAAAACAAAAGATCAAACATTTGAGGTTAGTTTCATTAGTAACAATTGTGAGGAAGAAGGTGAAGATCCAAAAGATGAGTCACAATCTTGTGATTCTCTTATCTGAGTACCTTTTCAACAAGGGAAAGTTGATTTGGATATTTTCACCTTCAATGAGCCAACTGTGACTGTATCTGAACCTCCGATTGATATATCCTTTGAAGACCTGTTTGCTGATGAGATCATGTGTCTAGATGAGTCAACTCGGGGTAGGTTAGCTGATTGTCCACTTCCGGATGTTGACCTTAGTTTTGAAGAATTGTATGGAGAGGAGCTGAATTTCCTTAACATTGGAAGTGATGAGATTCAGAGTAAGAGTGGGGATAAGGAATTTTTTAATGAACAATGTGGTGGAATGAGGGTGAATGATAATAATAAAAAATTGAATCTGGAAATACCTAAGGCTCAAATAATTCAAACCGTTTCCCAACTGAGCTCACGAAAGCAGACGCACTGGAATGATGGGAAACGGGCCAGAGGAAAACGACCAAAAGCCTAGGTAATGGTTATACTTGTATATATTCTTTGTAAATAATTTTTTGCACTTTTTTGTAAATAAAAGTTTCTTACCTCTTACTTGTTTCTTGCATACATATATCATGATGCATTGAGGACAATGCATGAAATAAGTGTGGGGGAGGGTTTACTAACATAGAGTTTTTAGATTTTCTTTCTTTTACACTTCTTTTAGAAAATAAAAAAATTAATAATAAAAAAATAAAAAAATAAAAACTTTTTGAAATAAGAGACAAAGTTTTGATCTATTTTTAAGAAAATTAAGATGTATCTTAGAAATTAAGAAAGCCTTAATTATGACATCTTAAACCTAGTTGAAATAATAGATCTTGTTTGAAATTATAGGATAAGTAAGTAAAATTGATGAAATATTCTTATCTTGAATTTTTTGCCTTAGATAATATGCACTTCAAACTTACACATTTCTTGGGATGGAAACAAAGACCAAAATGCCATAAAAATAAAGAAAAAAAAAGAAAAAAATGTATATATATAAATAAAACATCACCTATTAAGCTGGATAAATGTGCCTCAAGAAGCATGATTATTCACGCCTAACGGTGGGAAAAACCTATTAAGCTGGAGAATTATGCCTCAAGAAGCATGATTATTCACGCCTAACGGTGATCAAAGGAAATAAATAATCCCCTTTAGTTTTGTGACCTTTTTTACTCGAGACCTTAAACCCGAGGGATGTTTTCTCATCTAGTGCCCTAAGACCGTCTGGTTTGGGAGTCATCGGTTAAAGGCTCGCTACAAGGGTAAACTAGAAAGCCTAAACTAAGGGAAGAAAAAGAAAAAAAAAATATATATAAATAAATAAATGGCTTGATGGTTGGAGTTGAAATCCCAGAAATTTTCACTGAGCACGGTGTGCATACTATCTAGGTTTTATGAAAGATAAAATATTCAATCCAATTTTGAATTCTTACCTTAATTGAAGACAAGATCTTGCATAGAGACTAAGTTTAAGAAAGAATGATTATAGGTGGACTTATGACCTAAGATCACTTATATTTTTGCAAAAATAGTTCGAAAACATGTCTCTCTTTCAAAATAGATTTTCAAAACACTAACATTTGTCTTCTTTCTTTATGGATTTTGTGGGTGTAATCCGCTGAAAACCCTCAGGAGACAACACTCCTCCTCTAGGGTAACCTAGAGGTTTAACGGCTTGTTGCACACGCTCAGTGCAATCGCGTCACCTGCGAAAGTGGTGTAATAAATTGGTAGTATAGTTTTTCTTTTCTTTTCTTTGTTTTGCTCGGGACGAGCAAAAGAATAAGTGTGGGGGTGTGATTAGTACACAAATGTGCATATTTTACCATATCATTCCCATGCATTTTAGCAAATAAATATATGATTTTCACTCATCTTCTCTGTATTTTTACAGGTCCACAACTGAAATGGGAGAAAGCCCAATAATCACTTTAATTAGCAATAATTAAAGAGATTAATTCCAAGCCCAAGATAAAGCCCAAATTTGAAATCAGAATCCAGAGAGATCCGCGTAACAACTCAAGATTCTGGAAGGCCACGTGGATAACAACCTCATAACAACTTTGCAACAGAAAGTTGTTGCTGAACGGCCTTCAAACTGCCGCAATTTGCCGCCAATCTGCGGCAGATCTGGGTTGTTGGATCTCGAATTTTGCGCCAACGGCCTAGGCTCTCGAAGCTTCTCTCTGATCCTATAAATACTGCACCTGGACCTGCGAGAAAAGACTGAATGGAGAAGAGAGGAGAAATTAGTAGATGCTTGTATTTTTCTAGGTTTTTTTCTCTAGGTTTTAGTTCTTTAGACCCTCTTCTTCTTCCCTAGAAATTTTGTAAAGAAAGAGTTGTAAGAGAGAGAAAGCTTGTGTACATCAAGGAGTGACACTTTGTGAAGCAAGGATTGATCCATTCTCTTCTCTCTATTCTTGCATTTTCTAGTTTACTTGCTTTCTTTACTTGTTGCTTTACTTTCTTGCACTTTTACTTCATGCTTTGTTTTCTTTTGTAATGGCTAGTAGTAGCTAATTCTTTCTACCATGTGCTAGCTAACAACTTCCCTTGCTAACTACTAACTTATGGGTGATTGCTATCTTTAATCTTGCAAGTTGTATGGTCTTCTCTTCTCCGATGGGTTAATTTCATTTCTTGGCAAGTATCTTGTTGTAACTCTCCATATGATTCATGTGTGCCTCATTTAGAGCCTTGTCTTTGAACAAGTGCCTTGATGGAACATGGAGATGGATCACCAAACATATGCTAATTGCTAGCATCCCTTGAGTGTCGCTCTTTTGATTCCATTATTGAAAGTCTATCTTGTAGGCCGATGACATCTATGAAGGCTACAAGACAAGTCCAAGAATGATCCCCCGTCATCCAAGTGGGAAAGTAATTAGTCCAACACGCAAGACGAATCTTGGCCGATGAATCCACATGAGGCACGCATCACTATCACGGAGTTTAGTAAGTCTTTAGCAAGGAAGCAAGGTTAGCTAGCCATGGTTTTCTTCATCTAAAAGTCTTTTCAAAGTTTTCTTTTCTTTTTAGTGTGAATACCAAAGCAAACCTCTTCTTGATTTCTTTTCACTTTCATCATGAACATATCCATCCATTCTTTGATTTCTTTTTCAATGTTTTATTCATTCTTTTAAGCAAAGAAGAATTCTCGTTTACTTTCTTCACTACGGACCGTAACGCTTCCATCGCTAGCTCTCCCTGAGAATCGACTCGGTATAGCTCTATGCTATAACGGAGATTGGAAAGGGTACATTGAACATATTGAATACATTTGTGGAGTAATTGAACACTCGAGGTTGTTTCTAAACCTTACTTCTCTTTTCATTGAATATACATTGTGTGCTAACAATACTTTCTTCCTCCACATTTACATACACCTTTCCCGTCTTAAACAATAGCCTCTTTAAATGTTTGAGGCTCACCTTCAATAGCATATTTTATGAAATCTGGACCAAAAGATTTTGAGATTCTAGATCTCTGACTTCTTCTTGGTTCAATTTCCGCATTAAAAACTGGTTTCTCGGGGCTTTCGTCCCTGAATGCCATCTCATGTGTTCTTTTCCCAAAAGTTTTATCTATTTCCCGTTTGTATGGAAGGATATCTTCAAAGAACACAGCATCTCTAGATTCGATAATCATGTTTACATGAATATCTGGTATTTCTGATTTAAGAACCAGAAATCTGTAGGCACTACTATTCAAGGCATAGCCTATGAATATGCAGTCCATAGTTCTTGCTCCCAACTTAGTCTTTTTAGGTAATGGTGCTAGTACCTTTGCAAGCCACCCCACATTTTGAGGTAATGGTAGGAAGGTGTCCTTCCATGCCATAACTCAAATGGTATAAGCCTAAGTTTCTTGTGGGGGTACTCTATTTAGAATATAATTTACAGTTAACAGAGCTTCCCCCCACAAGTTCTGCGGAGCTCCAGAACTTACGAGCATAGAATTAACCATCGCTTTCAAAGTTTTGTTCTTTCGTTCAGCAATTCCATTTTGCTGAGGAGTATATGGTGCTGTTGTTTGAGGGATTATACCAATTTAGCACATAACTCACTAAAAGCATTTGATTCATAATATCTGCCTCTATCGGATTTTAAAATCTTGATATTCTTATTGAGTTGATTCTCAACTTCGGCTTTATATGCTATAAACATATTCATTGCCTCATCCTTACTGTTTAAAAGATACACATAACAGTATCTTGTACAGCCATCAATAAAAGTAATAAAATACTTTTTCCCGTCTCTAGTTGGCATAAACTTCAAGTCACACAGATCGCTATGAATTAACCCTAAAGGTTCTGTATTTCGATCAATTGAGTGAAATAAATTTTTCGCTAACTTGGCCTCAACACAAATATCACACTTGCGAATTTCTTTCAAGTTAAGTTTAGGAATATATCCTAGATTAGACAAGTTTTTTAATGACTTATAATTTATATGCCCTAATCTAGCATGCCATAAAGTAGGAGACTCAAGCAAATAAACAGAAGATTTTTCTTTATTTATAAGCTTTGGGTACAAATATACAAACTTTTTGTCCACCACTGCAACATTGGCGTTAAAAAGTCCATCAACAAGATAACCCTTTCCCACATACATCTCACACTTAGTAAGTACAAATTTATCTGATTCAAAAACTATTCTAAATCCTTTCTTACTAAGTATTGATCCAGAGATCAGATTCTTGCGGATATTTGGAACATGTAGCACATTGTTCAGAGTAAGCTCTTTCCCAGATGTCCACTTCAGGATGACTTTTTCTTTTTCTTCAACCTTAGAGACGGCTGAGTTTCCCATGAAGAGTTGCTCATCTTGCTCTACTTTTGATATTCAGCAATAATAATTTCTCAGAGCAGATGTGCCGAGTAGCTCCAATGTCACCCACTAATCCTTATTGTTGGTCGTCAGATTTACTTCTGACACCACAGCTGAAAGGCTTGGTGACGCATGGTCAATCAGGTTTGCCTGTAGATAGTTCTTCTTACTCTTTTTGAGACGACTGCACATTCATTCACCTTATGCCCTTCTTTGTTACAAATGTAGCAGGTTTCCTTGAAGCGCATGTTCTTACCTTCTTGGATCTTGCCTTTTACTCTTGGGCAGTCTTCTTCCGCTTTAAGCCTTTGGAAGTAGACGCTTTCCCCTTTGAGTCTTCGATCACACTGGCCTTGGCTTCATAGGAGTTCTTACTGTTTCTTTTCTCGGACTTTCGGTTGTCCTCCTCAGTTCGAAGCCTCACAATGAGATCTTCCAACTTCAGCTCCTTACGCTTGTATTTTCGGTAGTTCTTGAAATCTTTCCACGCAGGTGGGAGTTTCTCCACGATAGTGGCAACCTGAAAAGTTTCAGGTAGAATCATACCTTCGGCCTCTATCTCGTGCAAGATAAGTTGAAACTCTTGCACCTGACTTATCACAGTCTTATTGTCCACCATCTTGTACTCCAAAAATCGTCCTACGACGAACTTCTTGGTACCAGCAACCTCAATTTTATACTTCTTATCAAGGCTGGCCCATAACTTCTTTGTCGTTGTGATAGGACTGTAGATATTGTAAGGAGAGTCATCCAGTTCATTCAAAATATAGTGTCGGCAAAGGAAGTCAGCTTGAGTCCATGCATCGACTGCAAGGACCGAGTCCCGATCAGTTTCGGGTTCCGGTGCATCTTCTTGCAGGAATTTGGCCAGATGCAGAGTGGTCAAGTAGAAGAGAATCTTCTGTTGCCACCTCTTGAATTCTGTGCCATCAAAATTTTCTGCTTCTCCGGCTTCGGGTTAGGAAGTGGAGTAGGTATCAAAGCTTGTATCTGCATGTTTGGTACCTTGCTTGAGCTGCCTTGATTAGTCTCAGACATTTTCTGCAAGTTCAAGTAGAACAGAAGTAAAAAACTTCAGGTAATTGTCTTAAGATTGTTAGTTTCTAGGAACAATCTGACAACTAATCAATATCACTGAAATATCACCGATCTAATTTGTCAGGTCAGTTAATATCAGGTGGGAGGTTTCCCGTTCAATAGAACGTTCCTTAATTAAAGAATCACCTTTCAATTACCTTCCTTAGTTAAACACCAATTGACTGGTATAAGTCAGTCTCAATATACTGAATATCAGTATAACCCGTGTATAAAGAAAATTAATTCACTTATACAGTATTTGGAGTGAGGCACGCTTAAAGCAAATCTTCTTAAGACAATTACGTCCCCCGCTATGGTGCTAACGGGTAACTGGACGCAAGTCTCCCAAGATACAACACTCCTTCGCGGTATTTGGTTAGCACTACCAAATCACCGTACGGTAGAATTGTAATTAACCAGTACCTTCACAGGAATATCAAAGCAGTAGGACCAAGATAAATTTCAGGGAGAATATTTGTCTTTACTTTGGAGGAGCACCCATATATTCTTCTTTGGAAGTCTCAGATTCAGACAACAATTCTATTAAAGAATCTGTTGAATTTTCTGAGCCTTCTTTCAGAAGGAATTTTTTTAGAATCTCTTGGAAGTCGCTTCGGAATCTGAGTTGTAGAATTCCCACTTCTTGTTGGAAGTCTCTTCGAACTTGAGTTGCATGAAGCCCACTTCAGAATGCAGAGGAAGAATCTCTTTGTTTGACAAAATGGAGCGCTATTTATAGCGCTCCGGGAGGGGTAAAAGTGTCCGAACCCAACCGTACGGTTGCAACAGTTCGGTCTGAACCGTTGCAACAGTTCATTTCAGACAGCAACCGCCTAACTGTTCGCGGCGGTTTGCTGATAGTCGTTGTGTTGGGCGGTTTAGATCCGGATGGCTGAGTGGGTATGATCCGCGGTAACCCATACCCGTGAGACCCGGTTCAAAAAGAACCGGACCGAAAACCCGAACCCGAGCCGGGCCCGGTACCCGTCGCCGCCGCCAGCGGCGACGCGCGTGCACGTGCACGTGTGGGCATGGTGTCCCCCTAATCGCACGCGAAAACTCCAAATACCCAAAGGGCACACCCTTTGTTCCCATTTTTCTCTATTTAAACACTTCAAACTTCTATCCCATGGCCAATGTGGGACTAAATGCTTTTAGCTACCTTTAATCCCATTTTGGCTTTGAATTAGGCAATCTTTATACTTGAATATCTCACTCATTCGAAGTCAGAATTGAACATGTGAATATACCACTTTCATCCCCAATGGAAGGAGAACACACTCCAACCATTATCCAATTGATTCGATCAATGGATCTCGCTATAATTCAACTCAAAGGTTTACATTTATTCTTCATATTTCCCAACAAGAAATGATTTGTATTCCTTTTAGTCGAGGGTTTGGACTCGTCCCTTTCAATGTCCAACTCTCCATGTATAAATATCCTAAGAATCATTATTGGTGGTTCGAGTTATACGAATTTCCATAACCGCATGATTTGCAAGTTAGATTTCTTCATAAATGCCCGGATTGTGTTCTTAATTGCAGAAGTGATACTGCTATTTTTTGTAACTGTCTGCGTGGGATAGGAGTTGTTGCACATTTGAAACGAGGAATGATCTGGCAACATAATAATCTTCATGAATGTAGGTGGTGATCATGGAGGTCGGTTGTTGCCTTTGTTTTGCCCAGGACGGAAAGAATCGACTTTAGGATGGTGATGCTCTCGGAAGGAGGAGTGATTTCGGGACAGTTGAGTCTTTGGACGAAGAAGTGACCTTAGGAACTACGGGATTATGCCTCGGGGAGATGTTCTACTGGTACATCTTGTCATTTGTCTTTGAAAGTTTCTGATGAGGTGGACACATGCTGCGATCTTGGTGCAAATCAGAATCTGATCACTACAGATGCCCCCTCCACTTCTTTTTTCTTCGAATTTTAGGAAAAAAGAGTGGAGCAGAATGATTCATTTTCTGGCTTGGGAGTCGAGGCATCGCTTGCATTCTGAAGGGAAGGGGTCAAGATACCTTTTCACATCCTGAATTTTTTTTGAAATTGGAGCGGGTGTGGACAGCTGACGAATTAATGATTAGGATCTTGACTTCATGAGGAACTAGATCATGTGGTAGAGGTGGATCTAGCTGATTCGACATGCCGTAAAATTTGTAATATGATCAACTCTTTCGAAGTGGTTGGGATTTTGAATAGGAGGCAGTTGGGCTCCTTCATCTATAAATAGAGTGAATCCTGGAAGAAGTCTGCTCACCACATCTCAAGAATTTCCTGCCCCAAAATTTCTTGCTCTGATAGGTAACAATGTTATTCTTCTTCTTCGTCCAGTGGAGGAAAAAAAGGAGAGGATGGAGGCAATGGAGATGGCTGACATGGCTTGTCGGTTCTCGTGATGACCATGTCATGGTGGATCAGTTCTTGTGATAAGGTCCTGCTGCTAGAGGAGATCGAGAGGGCTCAAATTTTGACTCGATTTGCTCAGAGATCTCTTCTTGGTGGTAGGTATGGCTGGAGCAAGGACTTGTCTCGGGTGGGTATGAAGGGAGATCACGATTCCATGTCGTCTATTTTGTCTTGCAGTCTTCATTATAAGCTGAATCTCGTGGCTCTCGTCCTGGGAGACTCCTGGCAAGACATGGGAAGGAAGCATGGGTGGGATGCTTCTTATGAAGCATCCCTACTACAAAGGCTCTGACCTCTTGTTTGGGGATGGAGGATCTGTGATGCGATTGTTTTCCATTGAAATAGAGGGCAAACTTATAAAAAGAGTCGAGGAGAAGTTTACAGGCAACTAAAAGAAAAATTACAAGTTGAACTCTACTCTGAGATTTCTGAAGAAGTGTACCGGTGGGAGTTTGATCAGCGCGTGACCACTTTGTCCTGTTGACGATGCGATCGATCGATCTTCGAATGCTATTGCCTGAGAATTTTTTCTTGTCAGGTTTCGGAGATTCTTTGAAAGAGAGGAAGACCTTGGGTATTAACACCCTGATCTTAGAGAAATAATTCTCTGGAGCTTCTGGGAAATAAGAAAAAGTTAAGCTTGCTAGCTCTCTCGATGTCTTATACTTGACGCCTCTAATGCCTGCCTAATGCGTGCTCCGTGCCAAAAGCTTGCCTTCCTCCTTGAGCTTATTTCTGGATGAGCTATTTATGTGCTCATGAGGGGTTCAATTGCCCCTAGAATTTAGCCATGACTGATAACAGTCAGTTAGCCTCGTGCCAGAGGCTATTATGAGCTTCGTGCAAGGCTATAACACTCATGTGAAGCTAAAAATGAGCCGCATACGAAGCTAGACAGGCTCGCGCAAGCCTAAGATTGGCTTATTGACTCGGCCTCTTCCACTGAATGGGGCGAAGTAGGCCGGCGTAACTGCCCACTTAAAGTGACATTAACCCCACTAATGTAGTGGGGTTAGCCCACTAAATAGTAAATCTAACATTTGACTTGGCCAACCCTCTCATAGGGGTACGGGAAGCCTCGTGCGAGGCTAGGTTTAGCCTCATGCGAGGCTAGTATAACTTCGCATGCGGGGCTGAAAGCTCTTAACAGAGCTCCGCAAAGCTTCAGGCAAAATTAGAAGTTGCCTTCTACGTGGCTATTCAAAGCTTCAGGCGAAGTTATCAATTAAATTTCCGCGGAGCTATGAAGGGCTTCAAGGCGAAGTTAGATAAATTTAGCCCCTCAAGCAAGACTAGCACTTTGAGCTCATGCGAGGCTAAGTATTGAGCTGAGTTAGCCTCAAAAAGCAGTATTAGGCTTGTTGTCTGCTTCAAGGGATCAGCAGGGCCTAAGTTCTTGCTTTGTCCCTCGAGATATGTTGACTAGTCGTCAGTTGTTTGCGACTTGTCTTTGTATCTGTTGACAAGTTAGACATCGTTCTGACCAGTTGAAGAGCTGTCTGAGAGTTTGTCTTTTTAGAGTATCAGCAAAACCCCTTTCAAATCTTTTGTAAATCTGCAATGGGATGGTCAGATTTTGAAATACTTTGAATTGCTCCGATTGAGAATCACGAATATGTGGGTTTGAGCCTCGCCTTGATGGTTGAAGTCAGTTTCGCCTTTAGAGCTAGACTTTATCCTTACTTTTAGGCTAGAATAGCCTCACCTTTGGGTTGAAACAGGCTCGCCCCTGGGATAGCCTCGCCTCTGGGTAGCCTCGCCTTCTGGCCAAAGGCTCGCCTCTGGTGGAGCCTCTCTTTTGGGCTCTTTAAAGCAACATCGCCAGGTCAGCGGTAGCCTCCCATGCACTGTGAGGGAGGGCGATCACTTTCCCAAGGTCAAGCACTTGAGTGCTTTAGTCTCGCTTTCGCTTCAAAATCTGAAGCACGAACGGTTAGGCTGTACTGTAGGGCCTATAAATAGGACCCCTATAGTCTTTATTGCAGAGAATATTCTTCTCTTCTTCCAGCGAACTTTCAATAGGGATCTTCTTCCCTCTCTTTCATTTTCAAACGATCTTAAAGTCATTACCTTCTTTAGAGCAGCTTTATGGCATCTCCTCATCGTTCAGGCAAGGAGACAGAGGCCCTTGAGGAGGCTTTCACTCTGGTCGTTACTCGACCTATTGCTAGTCAGTACTATTGCTATCGTGAACTCACCATTTACTTGGTGATTTTAGGAAGTTTATCCCCTTCGATTTTTGCTGTACCAGCTAATTTTAGGGATTGGATTCCCTTGATTCTCTGTTTTTATGGCGGATTCTACAGAAAAGCCTTTTAGCATCTTGATGAAGCTTATACTTGCCTGATTTAGGCAGATTAATCCCTCAGGCGAGGCTAATCTCACCGTAGTTAAGGTTAAGTCGTGTCCTTTTTTTAGACAAGTCTTAGTCTTGCCATTTAGACGAGGATAAGACATGACCTTTTCAAGGCTAGTTAAGCCTTGTTATTTAGGCGAGGCTAGGACTCGGCCTTTCCAAGGCTAGTCTAGCCTTGCCATTTAGGCGAGGTTAGGACTCGGCCTTTCCAAGGTTAGTCTAATCTTGTCATTTAAGCGAGGTTAGGACTTGGCCTTTTTAAGGCTAGTCTAGCCTTACCATATAGGTGAAGCTAAGACATGGCCTTTTCTAGGCCAGTTTAGCTTTGCCAAATAGGCGAGGCTATAACTTTGCCTTTTTAAGGCCCGTCTAGCCCTGCCATGTAGGCGAGGCCAGGACTTGGCCTTTTTAAAGCTAGTCTAGCCCTGCCATTTAGGTAAAGCTGAGACATGGCCTTTTCCAGTCTAGCTATGTCATATTGGTGAAACTAGGACTTTGCCCTTTTAGGCCTATCTAGCCCTGCCATATAGGAGAGGTTAGGACTTGGCCTTTCTCCCTACTTAATATAGCCAAAGGTTCATGTATTTTTTTTCAATTTATTAACAAAATTTCATTTGTCACTTTGCAGTTTATTATGTGTCAGGACCATCGAACAACTTGTTCCAGACGGTCAGAGGAATAGACGGGAACCTGCGTTTCTAGTTCCAGGGCCAGACTTCCCTTTTCAGTGAAAGTAGCTCATCAGAGAGGGATGTGTTAATCCACGAGGCTGACGAGCGTGTTACATAGAATTTATTGACTACTGCTCCACTCGAGGACCATAATCGGGTAGTGTACCAGAAGCCAGATTACACGTTCGGGGATGTGACACCCGATACTGGTCAACAGCTACTAGCCGGGGAGGGTCAATGGATTTTCAATATGGAAGGTGAGAAGTACTATCTTCCATCAAGCAGGCCACACTTCCCGTTCTCATACTTCCAATCGGTCACCGTGCCGAAGAAGATGAATGGGCGGTGACTCGATCTACCGACTCTGTCCACAATGAAGTCTTGACGTTGAGCGATTATAATCACTACGGATCTCCTAAGGCCATACTTGGCATGCGACTCGGGAGGGTAAGACAAGATCTCCCAGCAGGAGAAAACCCGGCGATGGTCCAAACCTTTCTCAATCAATTCATCAGGGTCCAATGTAAACTACCCGGCGTGAGATTTTAGGGCTCCTGGTTGGGTACACCCCACCCAAAAACTGTGGTGGAGGGACTTGACGTTATATGTCTTGAAATATTTTGGAGAAGAACTGATGAAAATCGGACTCCATGAAGCAGTCAGAGCCACCTGCTATGGAATAGAGATTAACGTGCCCAACTTCTTCGCCATCTTCGAGCTGTATTGTCCATCTGCGGGGATCTTCTTCACCCCTGTCGGTGAATTGGGTTGCGCTTGATTGGACATCAATAATACATATTTTTAATCATATTTTCATACTTAATTTTTATAAAACATTAATATTTATTTTTTTATTGATTAGTAATGTGCAAGCCTCCATTATCCAATAGAAAGCCCAAAGAGGCCAAAAGCCTACAATTATTATGAAAAATAAAGATTAATTGGGAAGATAAAGGAATCTCCTAGACTATCCCATTTAAATTTGGGTTTAAATTAATTTAATTTAAAACCTAGAGGAGAAAAAGAATAGAACAAGATAAATCCTCATCCCAGTTGAAGATAAAGGTGGACTTCTATTCAAATTTCGGTTGCTTGCACCACAATTCGAAGATAAAGGAGAAAAATTTAAATTTAACTTGAATCTAGAGATAACTTGACCTCCAAGTTATCTAGGATATATTTCAAACTTCAGGTATCAACATAGATTTTGAGGATAGATCTCCACATGGATGGACGAGATGAAGTCACGTGCCAAAGTGCGTGACCAAACTCCACAAAAATGTCGCGGCAACCCCTTTTCTATGACGAAAACACGGCTATTTTGGGGCAGCGTTTGTCGAGTTTCGGGGAAAGTGTTCTACTGGGATTTTACTTCTAGGATCTCTTATAAATACTCCGAAAGAGCAACAGAGTAGAGACATTTCAGAAACTCAAGCTTAGGGTTTTCTTTAGATTTATTTTCTTTACAAATTTTCATTGTAATTTTCATGTTTCTTTTACTTTGAAGAAGATTTGTAAGAAGAAGAAGCCATTGTATTCGAGGTGACAGATTAATATAAGGTGCTTTTATTCTTTTCATATCTTTTTTATTATTTACTTGCTTTTTGTTCTTTATTTTACTTCATTATTTCATGCACTCTTCTTATTCAAAAATAATGCTTTGTTTCTCTTCCACCATGAGTAAGTAAATCTATTTTTATGACTTGCTAATATCACCACCATTTAAATTTTATACATGCTTAAACTCTAGGTCTATCTTGAATGTACATGATGATGATAATTAGGTCAACTACTTGTTAGTACTCTTTAACTATTTTTTTTTAATCTATGCTATTATCTTGATATTTTAATGTTAAATTTTAATTAGAGCTATTTCAATTAGAATCTTGTTATTTGTCATATGCGTTTTGCTTGAATTCTACGGTAATCTATCATATTTAGGGTTTAGCGTGAAGGTAATCTCTAGTTAGTATTATTTGTTTATGGTAGTAGATTATTAGTAGGTTGTGATCTTTCTCTACATTGATATCAAAACCAAACTTCTTTCAGCCAATCTCTTTCTTTAAACTCTCCAAACAAAAGAAGAAATTGAAAGAAAATAATAATACCGAAATGCTACCATCGCATCTCTCCGTGAGGTTCGACCCGTATAGCCCTCACTACATGGTTAAATTGCGAAGATTCAGAGTCAAAATCAATCACAAACACTTTTCATATTCTCTGTATTCATTTTAGCAATCAGCGCTCATGAGATGTGAGAGATATCTGACCTACCGATGGCTCGATACCATATGAGAAATATTTTCCCTGCGTGATGGAGTTGGAGCAGATGAAAAAGGATGACCCAAAGATGTTCAAAACATATCGAGAATTAATGTACCATTTTTTACATCTGCATGGACGTCCATAACATACGTGGAAATGCAAACAGGATAAAAGTCTGGGCAGACTATCTGTTCCTTATTTTGGATGGTGCCCCGAGAATGTTCAATTTCCCATTTCGAAGAGGATTTCATCAGAAAATGATATACAGTGATCACAAAGATATCATCTTGAGGAGGATGACGGGATTTATGAGAAGGGTGATAGGTTTAAGAGTTTTCACCATCAGGCGAAGTACCAATGTCGTAAAAAGCTCTCCTCGCTGGCTTCTTAAAGGTCTAGCTGAAGAAATGCGTTATTTCGTCTCCTATTCATGATGAGATCTTGTCGTGGGTGCTTCTCCTTGCAGTCCAGCTCATCCATGGGAAACCTCTTGGCTTGCTTCCTGCCATTGTCTATGGCATTCAGCATGGTCTCCGGGAGCTGACGGAAGCTTTTTGTCGACAGCCTGCTACCAAGAGGGGAAGGGGGCAAATACTTCCTCGTGATGGCCCAACCCTAGAGTGGAGATGCCTTACACCTATTTAATGGCATGGTTCGCACTGCATTGTCTTGCCATTATCCAACTTGGGGAATAGCCTCCACAAGGTGTACGCTTCGCGCATCTTCATCATTTTGAGGGGTCACAATGGTAGCGGTCATACATAGGCAGGGTATAAAAGCTGGTGCGTCGTTATGATGCTTACAGCCTTTACAGGTGTTTCCCCTCTATCCTCAGTACTGGAGACAGTGAGAAGTTTTTTGATGTAGGTGATGGGAGATCTTCCCTCTGGCAGGAAGTATTCAAGTTGCTGGTGAGTGATCGGCAAAAGCAAGTACAAGAATAGGTAAAAAGAGTGTGGGTCGATGTTACTGTTTTTGTGATTCTTCCATAGTAGCGAAGTGGCTATACGGGTCGTATCTTTAAGGAGGGAGAGCGATGGAAATTTGATGCAGCTTCTTTGTTCAAGAAAAGAGAAAGTTCTTTGTTTTAAATAAAGAATTGAAAAATGAAAACAAGTTGGTTTCAAGAATTGTTTGAAAATGATTTGGTGATTTGTAAAGTTGGATTTTCTTAATGGTAAAAATGCATGGCTAACTTTCTACTAAGTGCTCCCACTAATCCCTAACTTCTTGAAGATGTAGCTTCACGATGGATCATAGGCAAGCGTACGCCTTATGCATATGAACTATTTGATTGCTAAAAGAAAGAACAATCAAAGAGTTTAAGAATTTACCGTGTAGCTTGTGGCTAACGGGTCGTGTCCACAAGGAGGAATGCGATGGAAGCTTTTCGGTGAATCGTTTAGAAACAAAGAATTGTGTTTGTTTTTTATGGAAAAGAGAATGGAAAGAAAGAGATGATTAAATGATAAATTGAAACTTTAGAAAAGGTTTTGGAGAAGGTGATTTAAAAGTTCAACAATTATTTTGTTGATTATAATAATGAAGCAAATCTGGGCTCACTATCTCACTACTCAATTGTTCATTCTTCTATTAAAATCTTAAGTGCCTCAAAGTGATCATAGGCAAAACTTAAAATTGATTTTTAGAAAGTTTGAAGTAAAGCACATAAGATGGTTGGAAGAGTTTAGTCTTTTCTTTGAGAAATCGTTTAGAATTGAATATTAAATCATCAAGCGCGAAGAAGTAAGAATGAAGTAAAAACAATTCAAAAGACGTTCATTAAAGAAGTGAGAGTTTAACAATCCAAACCCATCCTCATGTGCCTTCAAGAACACTTTCAAAAAGAAAGGCTTTAAGTAAGGCATACAAATAATTCATTGGGTCTTTTTTTTTTTTTTAAAAACAGAAGAGAAGAAGAACAAGAGAGAGTTACAATAGCGAGCCCAAAAAATGTCTCAGTTGCCCATGAAAAATGAAGAAAAAAGCATAGAAATAATGCAAACCATACTGTACTACAAGTGGAAGAAAACGCGGCTCGACTCTTGTATTGATGTCACTTCAATCTTCAAGTACAAGCACTCAATTCCTCTCTCTCACAAGTTTTGATACTGGACTACAAATTAAGAAACAAGATTATAACTTTTGCACTAGCTTACAAAGAACCTAAATCTTTAGAAAATAAATACAAATTCTAATCCTAATTTTCACTCCATTTTTCTTTGCTGAAACCAGTATTTATAGGGAAAAACCAAAAGGGGGATCCCGGGAAGATTAGAGGAGCAAACGCTCCCCCAACAGAGCCCAACAAGTCGCGAAAATACGGCTTGGGCCGCGTTTCCGCGGCCCTGGTGTGGCCAGGTGGCCACACCCAGTTGGCTGGCTCCCCTGGTTTGGTGTATTTCCCGTATCTTCTTCTGGTTTTCTTATTTCTGCTACAAAAGTTGACGAAATAGCCTTTGATTGTTTGGCTCCAACCGCTTGATTCAGGAGGATTCTTCTCAACCTCTTGATATGCCAAGATTTTTCCTGATTCCTTGATTTTGAATTTATTCTGAATTAAATCAGAATTTGGTGGGCTTTTGGGCTTGTTTCTCTTTTCTTTCTTTTAGCACTTGGCCTACATTTAACAAAGAAAAAGAAGACTTATTAGTAGGATTTATTAGCTAAAAAGTATGGTAAGGTGACAATGTATATGCAACATATGTGACTAATCACACCCCCACACTTATCTTTTGCTCGCCCTCGAGCAAAACATCAGACTAATTCTAATCAATTATTAGACCACTTTCGCAGGTCACTCGATTGCACTGAGCATGTGCAACAAGCCGTTAAACGTCTAGGTTACCCCTAGAGGACGAGTTTTGTCTCGTGAGGGTTTTTAGTGGATTGCACCCACAAAATCCAAAAAGAGAAAGAAAAAGTTAGTATTTTCGAAAAGCATTTTTTTTAGAGGAGAAAATATTTGAAGTATATTTGTAAGGCTTTAAGTAATCTATAAGTTATAGGAATATCAAAATTTCATTCCGAACTCAGTCTTTATTCAAAAACATGCCATCCATTAAAGTAAGGAGTCAAATTGTACTTCTCATCTAGTCTATTAATTTACCCTGAGTCGTATGCACCATCGTGACTGTGAAGTTGACTAAGGGTTCTTTAACATTAACTCCTATGCCTTATAATTTTTTTGGTGGATTTTATTCCTCAATTTCATTAGGCTTTCTAATCTGCCCATGTAACGAGCCTTCAGTCGGTGACACCCAAACCGGACAGTTTTAAGGCATCAGGTGAGAAAACACCCCTAAGGACTTAAACACTCGAGCAGACAAGGCCACAAAACCAAGGTTTTTTTATTTATAAGACGTGCCCCTTTTAGGCGTGAATACTTATGCTTCATGAGGCATAAATACCCAGCTTAATCAGAGGATTTATACTTTTTTCCCTCAAACTTATCTAATTATCTTTTGCATAATACCAAGGCTTGCTTAGGCCAAAGCACCTAGCTAATCAATAATTAGATTTGTTTATATATTTTTTTTCATAATATTTTTTTTATAAGGCATAAGAGTCTCTATTTTTAAACCCTAAGTGTGTAAGTGTATTTAGTGTGCATATGTCATCAAGGTAAATATCAAGACTAAATTACTTTCTCAAATTTTCTTCCTAACCCTAAAAATCAAACAAGTTATCTTATTTTGACCAAGTGTAAGAAATCTTAATTATGATTCTCCTATTCCTTAAAATTGACTTAATTTCTTACAAAAAATATATCAAAATATTGTTCTTACCTTTCAAAAAGTTTATATATATATATATATATATATATATATATATATATATATATATTTCAAGTTATAGTAGTCATCATGTTAGATCTAGTCATCATGTTAGATCCCTCCCCCACACTTATCTCATGCATCGTCCCCAATGTATGAAAGAAATGTGTACATGCATGAAATGAAATGTAAAAGAGGTGCAAATATTATACAGGAATATGTACAACATCAAGTTTCTCCCACACCTAGGTCTTTTTCGGTCTTATCCCTCTAGCTCTCTTCCCATCATTCCAATGGGTCCTGTTTATAGGGCACAGTGGGGAGGCAATTGTTTTGTCATTTTAGCTTTCTGCTCCCCTGTCTCACCTTCTTTACTTGTTTCTTCCTCAGATTGCTACAATCATTATTCAAAATTTTTCACCACCACCCTTCTCATTTGGAACTTCTTCATTATGAATGCATAGGAATTCTAACTCAGTTCCATATATCTCCTCAAAGCTTAGGTCAACACTTTCCCCTAGAGATGTGCATTAACCAAAGATCCCTAGTTGGTTCATCCAAACACATTAGTTCTTCTTCGAACAGGTTTTCAAAGAGTATGTCAATCGGAGGTTCTTGAATTATATCCTCATGCGATACATTATTGGTTGGCTCATCGAAAGTGAAGATATTCAAATCAATTTTCCCCTTTTTGAAGGGTACTCTAACATTAGGATCTTCGACCTCAAGATAATCACATTCATTTTTAATACTTCATTAAGAAACAGCGACTCATCTTCTGAATCTTCACTCTCTTCATCACAATTGTCTTCAACAAAGTTTACCTCAAATGTTTGATCTCTTATCTTATGAGATTATTTGTCTAGTTGAAGACATTGACTTCTCTAGTCATGTCTCCAAAAGTTAACCTCATGGATCTATTCCTACAATTGATGATGGCATTGGCAGTAGTAAGGAATGGTCGCCCTAGGATAACAGGAGTTTGAGCCCTATGATTGGAGTTAGACACAGGTTGTGTCTCAAGAACTATGAAATCAACAGGGTAAATAACTCCCCAACCCGAATAAGGACATCATTAATCTCCCTTTTGGAACTTTCACTAAACGGCCAGCCAGTTCGATAGTGATTCGAGTTGGACTAAGATCGCTCAACCCGAGTTGTTGATAAACTGAGAATGGAAGCAAGTTGATACTTGCCCCCAAGTCAAGAAGTGTACGACTAATCTCGGCTTGTCCTATTGTGCAGGCAATTGTTGGACTACCTGGATCCTTGTACTTGATAAGGATCGGACCCGATAGTAGCTCACTAATGTTAGTGGCTAAGAAGACCTTTCTAGGTACATTGGTCTTTCTCTTCTTGGTGCACATGTCCTTAAGAAACTTAGCATAAGATGGGACTTGTTGGATGGCATCAAGAAGTGGCACATTTATCTTCACTTGATTAAAGATCTCAATTATCTTATCTATGTGCGGATTTTGCTTATTTTTCAGCCTATCAGGAAATGGTGCTATAGGTTGGTGCACATGACTGGTTGACTTATCTTTTTTAGATTCATCAACTTTAGGAGGGGTGGGATTAGATGAGGTGGATGCTGAAGTGTGATTGTGCTGACTAGGATTAGGTGGTGTTGACACTTTGTTATCACTTTCTTTCCCGACCTCAATGTATGAACAGCATTACATTGATTCATTGATTGATCCTCAACCAAATGAGCTTGTTGTGAATTCTTAGGATTCATAATTGGTTGACTGGGCAAGGTACCCTTTTGCCTCTCATGTTGTGGATTGGCTAACTGACTCATTTGACCCTCTAGCCTCTGTATTGTTTGCATGAAGGAATCTTGGTTCTTCATGTACCTTTTCATGTTTCTCTCAAAATCAGTCATTCTCCTTTCAAGTTGAGGATTCTGGAAGGACGATATTGGAGCTTGGTTTGAAAAATTTTGTTGATAATTTGCAAAATTGTTGGGAGAATTGTGTGGGTGATTGGAAAAGTTAGGTTGATGATTGAAATAATTATTGAAATAATAGAAGTGGTTTGCATGATTTGACCGTTGGTGGTCATTATTGTGATGGCTTCATGAGAAATTTGGGTGATTTCTCTAGCCAGTATTATACTTTGGAGCATAAGGATCATTGTTCGGCCTTGAGAAGGCTGCATCTATCGGTTCAGGAAATGTTGGTGAGCTTGAAATACAGGACACTCCTCAAATACATGATTCATGGCGTGACAGTAAGTACAACCTGGAGTTGAAAATTGGTGGGCTGACTTGATTGACTGGACTTGGTTCCTTAGTTTCTAGAGCTTCCAGTCTTTTCGCTAGGTTAGCTAACTTAGCCTCGTTAGCTATGGATGATTCAATCGAATGGAGACCTCCTTTTAAAGAGATAAGGTTTGGATTTCTAGATTTTTCACTAGTAGGTTCCCATTGGATGGTCTTTTCAGCTAGATTCTCATATAAATCCCATCCTTCATGCTCATCCTTCTACAAGAATCTCCCTTGGCATATGCTTTCTAATAGGGTCTTGGTCGAGTAGTCTAAACCGTCATAAAGAATTTGGCATTGTCACCATTTCTCTATTCCATGATAAGAACATTGGACAAGGAGGTCTTTGAAGCGTTCAAAGTACCTCCAAAATGGTTCACTAGGTTCTTGCTTGAATTGCATTATGTTTTTCCTAACGAGAGCGGTCTTGTAGTTTGGATAGAATTTCTTCAAGAAGACCTTGATGAAACCATCCCAAGATGTGATAGAGCCGGCCGCTAAGTTGTAGAGCCATTTCTTGGTTAGGTCCTTAAGAGCAAACGGGACAAATCTCAATCTAATAGCATCATCTACAAGGTGTGGGATTTTCATTATTAAGCATATTTCCTCAAATTCTCTTATGAAGAAATAAGCGTCTTCGGACTCTAAGCTATAGAATTTAGGGAGTGTATTGATGAACTATGGCTTAAGCTCAAAATTGTGTTCACCAACCGATGGAAGTTGGATGCAGGATGGAAGTGATGTTATAATGGGGTAAAATCTATCCTGCAAAGATGTCGGTCGATCCATAACCGAATCTGGTCTTGTTTCGAATTTGGGTGGTGATGTGTTTCTAGTTAACCTACATGAATTAGGGTCTCTTGACCACACTTGCATACACAAACACAATCACAACAAGTTCACTAATAGTCAAGAAAAGAAAACAACCAAGCCTAGTCTAAGGTAACCTTGACCTAGACAACTCCTAACTGGTTGATTGTCCACTGGAGGTATAATGTAGACTTCGACCACAAGCTAATCAGCCAGGTCAGAGCAAAATTGGTGGGAGGTTATCCGTCAAAGACGTTCCTTAATAAGTAACCACCAACCTTTGGGCTTTCGGCCCTTAATCCCTTTCCTAGACACTGATTTGACAGGAGTCAAATTCCAACACTTTTTCCCTCTTAGGATAATCTCCTAATGAGTTCGAGATGTCCTAAGGCCACGTCTATCAGATTTTATTAAAAAGCTTGGGATTGTGAGTGCTTGGAATCTGATTTTTGGGCCAAGGAAGGGTGATTAAATCCCCACTTTATCTTGTTATTGGGTGTTGCCCTTAGAATCAATTTTGTGCAAGTGTACAAGATAAACAAGATCACTCAAAGCGATATAAATCAACCAAGAAATGAGTCGTATTCTGAATGCAATGCGTACGTACCTTACTCTAGCACTCTTCAACAGTAAAGTAAATGAATTGAAAAGACTCGTGCCTAAAATGCAAACGTCTAATCAATTTTTTTAACTTTTCAACAAGTGTTTTACTGTTGGCTTAAAACAGTGATGGTGGATAACAGATATAGCAAGAATGTAACATACAAAAACTTAAATTTTTGCGAGCATATGTCCTGCAAAAAAAATTTTAGTAGTCCAATGGAATTTTCAATATTTTTGCAAAGCAATTTCTTGAAATTCTGTTTCCTACTTTCGAGAGTAGGGGCACAGAATTTGCAAGTCTTCTCTTGCAAAGATTGAATGCTAAATCTGAATCTTTAAGTCCCTGAAACAACACACAAACTTTTTAGAAAACAACTACACCGTTCCCTCCCCGCAACGGCGTCAAAATTGATTGCTAAAAGAAAGAACAATCAAAGAGTTTAAGAATTTACCGTGTAGCTTGTGGCTAAGGGGTCGTGTCCACGAGGAGAATTGCGATGGAAGCTTTTCGGTGAATCGTTTAAAAATAAAGAATTGTGTTTGTTTTTTATGGAAAAGAGAAAGGAAAGAAAGAGATGATTAAATGATAAATTGCAACTCTAGAAAAGATTTTGGAGAAGGTGATTTAAAAAGTTTGAAGATTGTTTTGTTGATTATAATAATGAAGCAAATCTGGGCTCACTATCTCACTACTCAATTGTTCATTCTTCTATTAAAATCTTAAGTGCCTCAAAGTGATCATAGGCAAAACTTAAAGTTGATTTTTAGAAAGTTTGAAGTAAAGCACATAAGATGGTTAGAAGAGTTTAGTCTTTTCTTTGAGAAATCGTTTAGAATTGAATATTAAATCATCAAGCGCGAAGAAGCAAGAATGAAGTAAAAATAATTCAAAAGACGTTCATGAAAGAAGTGAGAGTTTAACAATCCAACCCATCCTCATGTGCCTTCAAGAATACTTTCAAAAGAAAGGCTTTAAGTAAGGCATACAAATGATTCATTGGGTCGTTTTCTTTTAAAAACAGAAGAGAAGAAGAACAAGAGAGAGTTACAGTAGCGAGCCCAGAAAACGTCTTAGTTGCCCATGGAAAATGAAAAAAAAGCATAGAAATAATGCAAACCATACCGTACTACAAGTGGAAGAAAACGCGGCTAGACTCTTGTATTGATGTCACTTCAATCTTCAAGTACAAGCACTCAATTCCTCTCTCTCACAAGTTTTGATACTGGACTACAAATTAAGAAACAAGATTACAACTTTTGCACTAGCTACAAAGAACCTAAATCCTTAGAAAATAAACACAATTCTAATTCTAGTC
This sequence comes from Agave tequilana, assembly GCA_038442645.1. Classification (NCBI taxonomy): domain Eukaryota; kingdom Viridiplantae; phylum Streptophyta; class Magnoliopsida; order Asparagales; family Asparagaceae; genus Agave; species Agave tequilana. The sequence continues at coordinate 45,453 of JAVJIF010020702.1, forward strand.
TTCGCTCTATTTTTCTTTGCTGAAACCAGTATTTATAGGAAAACCAAAGGGGAGGATCCCGGGAAGATTGGGGTGCAAACCCTCCCCCAACAGAGCCCAACAAGCTGCGAAAACACACGGCTTGGGCCGCGTTTCCGCGGCCCTGGTGTGGCCAGGTGGCCACACCCAGTTGCTGGCTCCCCTGGTTTGGTGTATTTCCCGTATCTTCTTCTGGTTTTTCTGTTTCTGCTCCAAAAGTTGACGAAACAGCCTTTGATTGTTTGGCTTCACCGCTGATTCAGGGAGGATTCTTCTCAACCTCTTGATATGCCAAGATTTTGCCCTGATTCCTTGATTTCGAATTTATTCTGAATTAAATCAAATTTGGTGGGCTTTTGGGCTTGTTTCTTTTTTCTTTCTTTTAGCACTTGGGCCTACATTTAACAAAAAAAAAAAGAAGACTTATTAATAGGATTTTATTAGCTAAAAAGTATGGTAAAGTGACAATGTATATGCAACATATGTGACTAATCACTATTCACGTGAAAATCGAGTAAAAGTTCTTCCTATAACTTAGCTTAACATGGCAAAAACTTAGACATTCCCTTATCAAGATCCAATGAAGGCGAGAATAGGGAAGACACAATGCACAAATGATATCAGCAAAGCTAAAAGAAAAATCTCTAACTTACAACAACAAGTAAAGTACAAAACCCATAGATCATCAAAAACCCTTAAGCACGAAATATAAGATATTTATACTTCTAGATAAGTTAGAGTTAGAACCCTCGTCTTAAGATGTCATAGCTCTCATTTGTACAAGGCTGTTTGATACTATTGACTCATTTGGGTTTTTAATCAAATTGTTAAGATTATGGGTTAGTAGTTAGTTAGCCACGCAATAAAAGAGTTAGTTAGACATACTTGAGAAAAGAAACAACAAAAGAGAAGAGGTAAAGAGAGGGAGTTACACTACTACAGGAAGTAAAAGCAAATGGAAAGCACAAGTAAATGGAAAGAAGAAAGAGAAGTAGTTACTTGTTTTAGGTTGTCACCCTTCAAATACAACTCTTACACACTCTCTCTCTTTCACTCTAATGGCTAAAACTAAAACTAGAAGAGAAGAATACAACAACTACATCCTAAAAGCGAGATTACACAATGCTCTAACTCTAGATATCTCCCAACTGAAGACCCCTGTGGGGTATTTATAGGCACCAGGGGAACGGGGGCCAAGGGGGACGACCCTGGCCCAAAGCCAGGACGCGTGCGCTCGTACGGCCGGGAAAACGCGACCTTGGCCGCGTTTCCGCGACCCTGCCCGGGCGGTGCGCGCCTGGATTCGGGCAGCGTGCCATGCCACAGTCTTCTGTCTTCTGGATCTCTGGATTTGGGATTTGATGTCCTAGGCTGACAAAATCTCCTCCCTAATCAATGGCTATTTGGTAGCCTTTAATCACCCATTAAATGGCGGTTTAGGGTCTTCTTCTTCATTTGCACACTATGGACCTAGGATCAAGCAAGCAAAGCTTTATTAGCATAATTTTACATCAATTTAATATGAGAATGTGATGAAAATTATGAAAAATTTAGAGACTAATCACACCCTACACTTATTTTTTGCTCGTCCTGAGCAAAATAAAAATAAGAAATTATTACACCACTTTCGCAGGTGACGCGATTGCACTGAGCATGTGCAACAAGCCTTTAAACCTCTAAGTTTTTTCTAGAGGAGGAGTGTTGTCTCCTGAGGGTTTTCAGCGGATTGCACCCACAAAATCTAGTAAGTGAAAAAATATTTAGTTTTTAACAAACCTCTTTCAAGAAAAAGAACTTACAATCATCTAAGTAAAATGACAAAATGGTGTAAGAATTAGGTTCAACCCTCATAAGTCCTCCTATACTTTAGCCTTTATAAAGAAGAAATTATGGTTTTTCTTTAAATTTAGGAAGGATCTTATACTTCTAACTTATTCTTTATTTCGCTTTAGATAGATATGCATAATGTGTAAGTGATATATACTTGGGATTTTCAACTCAACTTTGAATATTATTTATTTTATTAATATTTATTTATGATTCGTTTCATTAGCTTTCTACTTTACTTATGTTATCAAACCGATGTCTCCCAAATCAGATGGTTTTAGGGCACCTGGTGGAAAACACCCCTCAGGTCAAATATGCAAGTAGAGTAGGCCACGAAATCAAGATTTACTTATATAGTATATATTGATTTATTATTTTTTTTGGCGTGAGTAATCATGTTTCTGAGGCACAATTATCCAGTGTTTTTTTTCTGAGTTGTGTCTATAAATCCCCACGCATGTGTGTGATTTATGCATATTCTACTAAGGCTAAATAAAAGGTATGAGTTATTTTCCTTATCCCTCCTAACTTTTAGTCAAGCCATCTTTCTTGTTTATTTAGGCAAAATTAAAGATTCGTTAATAGGTTCCCTTAATTCCTACAACCTTTTGGTATTTTTATAAAGAGTATAAAATTTCTATTCAAATCTGGAGATTTTTTTTTTTGAAAAGAAAAAAGTGTTAGCACCCCCCACCTATCTAATATATTATCCTCATGAATGTTGATGTAAAGGCAAAGATAATAAATAGGGTGAAGAAATGATGTCACCGTCTTCGTGAACGTGGGCCGGCCAGGGCGAATAAGTTAAAGAAATGTCCAAAAATATAGGAGTAAGTATATAAACAATAAATTTTTCTTTCTTTTAGTTGCTG